>JAINUW010000172.1:40000-242642 GCA_020205615.1 Panax quinquefolius | reverse complement strand
ATCCATGTTTTGATCATTCTTGAATTTTACACCACTATGATTATTTTTGAGGTATCTTTTGAACATGGATAAAACAAAGTACGAATCCTTAATCCTTAATCCTTGTCATTTTGTTTCAATCGGATTCGCTTTTAAAATATTTTTCATCATCCTCGCCTTAAATGATGATATTATTGAATATCTTTGGCACAGTAGTGCAAAGATGAATGATTTTTGAAGAATATCTTTGGTAGTAGTGCAAAGATGAAATGTGTTTTAGATGAACATGACTAATCGATGAATATCTTTGGCCAAGAGTGCAAAGATGAATATTTGATTCCGTATGTATATTGATTGATGTTACGAGGATAAAAGATAGACGATGAACTTTTAAATTCATACATAGAAGATAGTAGTTTGCATTCTCTACTTAACTCTTCTAATGAATTATTATTTCACGCGAATATTGATTTAAAATTTGTTGTCTATTGTATTCTATTAGATTTTTCCCTGTTGAAGACTAACGGTAATTTGTTGTATATTATCTTAGTCATAATATTCTTTACTGAGCTAGTTGAGCTCACCCTTTTTCCTTTTGTTCCATTTTTCTCGTGAGGCGAGAATATAGCGAAATGCAGCTCTGGGGTATGGAATGAAGGTTCTAGAGAGAGTTGTTTAGTAGTCCTTACAATTTTTGTAAAATAATGTATCAATAAATGTGATGAGGATTTATTTGAGTATAGATATTGTCTAGAAGATAATATTTGTATTTAAACTCACAGCTTTCTTGTTGTAATAATAAAGTTGTAGTTGTTTCGTACCATGTATTGATAACTCGAATGGGTGATGTATACCTATTTTGGGGGCGCCACAGCTTGGTATCGAGCTTAGGGATATGATCTCTGGCGGAGATCGGGAATAGAACTAGGAGGGAGAGACGAGTAAATCCTTCGCTAGTGTGTCCTACCTAAGCTTATTTGTTAGTTGGTCAAGATATAGGGATATTATGTGATATATTGATTTCCTTAATTAACCCTTGTTTTATGACAAAGATTTGAGAATGTCGAATCGAGAATATTAACAATGGAAATGAGACCGTGGAGACGCTTTGACTCACCAACGAGGAGAACGTGCAACAGTCGCAATGTTCCTCCCGTGAACAACACCACCGAAAGCGTATGATGAACGAGGGGATGTTTAGAAGCTTTTTGCGGTTCATGCAAAATCGCATTTAGGAGACTCGTGTTCAAAATACAGAGGAGGAAATGATAGCAATTCACGGGTTGTCACAACAAGCGCTTCAAAGAGTTGGGACCACCAGAATTTAAGGGAAAGCCAGATCCGATCATGGCGGAAACATGGGTCAAACAAATTACCAAGATATTCGATGTCTTGGGATGCACGGAGAGAACAGAAGGTTCCATTCGCCACCTTTATGTTCCGTGGCGGTAGGCGCATCATCGGTGGGAGTCAGAAGCGTACCCCATCCAAATTGCATCAAAGATGTCTTGGGAAACGCTTTGAAACTATTTAATGACAAATACTTTCCCGAAAGTGTTCGTCATATGAAGGAAGTGGAGTTCATCGATTAGAGCAAAACAACATGACGGTGTCTCAAAGACGAGGCAAAGTTTGCGAGTTATCCAGTTTGCACCTCATTTGGTGGAGAATGAGGAACGTATGACGCGGATGTTTCTTAGAGGTTTGAAACCCTAGATACGTCGATATCTCATTTCTCATAAACTTTCTCTCTATTCGACATGTTGTAAAATGGGCTCAATTATTAGAGCGAGATAACGAGTACGGTCAACTGAGGGACCACAACCAGGATCGTACCAGAGATAGCAGTCAACAGAATAATGATAATTTGTTGTCTATTGTATTCTATTAAATTTTTCCCTGTTGAAGACTAACGATAATTTGTTGTATATTATCTTAGTCATAATATTCTTTACTTGAGCTAGTTGAGCTCACCCTTTTCCTTTTTGTTCCATTCTTCTCGGAGGCGAGAATATAAATGAGTGTACTAGCCTGGGGTATGGAATGAAGGTTTTAGAAAGGATTGTTTAGTAGTCCTCACCATTTTTGTAAAATAATGTATCAATAAATGTGATGAGGATTTATTTGAGTATAGATATTGTCTAGAAGATAATATTTGTATTTAAACTCACAGTTTTACTGTTGTAATAATAAAGTTGTAGTTGTTTCTGTACCATGTATTGACAACTCAGAATGGGTGATGTATACCTATTTTGGGGGCGTCACATCATATGCCATAGTTGGCCATCCTGCTTCGCAGGTAGAAGTCCCCGTTCCTTCACAAAAGATTTGGCCACACTCCGATAATAGTCTTGTAGGGCTTCCAAACTGATAAATTTACTCTCGTCCAAGACCTCCTCTTCGTGGTGATCGGAGGAAGATTCTGATGAAGAGGAGAGGGAGATTGCACGTGCTCTTTTTGGGCCCATATGAGGATGATAGAGAGAATGGGGAGGAATTGTTGACGATTGTTCCCCCAAACTTATTGCTACACAACCCAAGGAGAACCCTAAACTTATGCCAGGAAAGTGATGTGTGGGTATGAACTTTGATGAGAGTTGATTAGCCTTATGAATATAGGAGATAGAATAATACGCTTCTGTTATATTAGAGGAAAGACCCAATTAGACCACAACTCGGATTTTGGACATATAAAAATTTTTCCACGTCTGCGAGAACGTGCGGCCGCGCGTTCTTATAATGGATTTCAGGCGCGAGCAAGCGAGTGGCTATATTGGTCTGATCTGTGCAGCGCATGGGCGCGCGGTTGTGTGATGTATGCATCGCGCGGCCGCGCGATCCTGCATTCTGCACTGCTGTATTTAATTATAGGTGCGAAAAGATAGAAATGTGTGCTCTCCATTGCACCTGCAATTCATCAATAGACCTTATCAAAATAAGGTTTACTACATAAACATGAATGTCTATTGTATATCCTCATTTTATACAATGCATATACACGCTCCCCTATACTATCAGCTATTATGTTAATGTGTTAACTTAGGTTGAAATAACTTAGCGAAATAAACAAAGAGTGAAAGAGAGATTTTAGAGAAGAAAAATAATGGGTTGCCTCCCATCCAGCGCTAAGTTATAGTCAATTAGCTTGACTGTCTCTGATGTTCATGTTGAAGAAAGAATTGAGGCGACTTTCTGTCTGTCTATCTCACCACCAAAGTAATGTTTTAAGCGCTGTCCATTCACCTTAATAGGCTTGTCTGGCGACGTATCGAATATTTCGATTGCACCATGCGGAAAAACAGTTTTCACTGTGAATGGTCTTGACCACCTCGATTTCATCTTTCCAGGAAAAAGTTTAAGTCTGGAGTTATAAAGCAAAACCCTTTGTCCTGGTTCAAATGCTCTCTCAATGATTTTTCGGCCATGCCATTTCTTCACTTTCTCCTTATAAAGCTTCGAATTTCCGTATGCCTGAAGTCTGAATTCATCCAACTCATTGAGTTGGTGTAGGCGTTTCTCCCCAACAGCTGTCAAATCAAAATTTAGCTTTCGAATTACCCAATGTGCTTTATGCTCTAGCTCCATAGGAAGGTGGCAGGCTTTTCCATTTACGAGCTGAAAAAGGTGACATACCTAACGGTGTTTTATACGCTGTCCTATAAGCCCATACTACATCATCTAACATTAATGACCAGTCCTTCCTTGTGGGATTCACAACTTTCTCCAGGATTCTCTTGACTTCTCGATTTGACACTTCAGCTTGGCCATTCGTTTGTGGGTGATATGTTGTAGCTATGCGATGATTCAACCCATATTTAGCCAACAAAGCTGTAAACTGCTTGTTGCAAAAGTAACTGCCTTCGTCACTGATGATAGCCCTTGGAGTCCCAAACCTCGTGAAGATACTTCTATGTAAAAATTTGAGGACAACCTTGGCATCATTTGCCGGAAGAGCTGCCACTTCTACCCATTTCGAGACATAATCTACAGCGAGCAGAATGTAGAGATTTCCACAAGACGAAACAAAAGGCCCCATGAAGTTAATTCCCCATACATCAAAAATTTCGACTTCCAAGATTGTATTCAATGGCATTTCATTCCTTTTAGAGATATTCCCCACTCACGACATCCGCCATCACTACATCACGACAAAATTGTATGCATCTTTGAAAATTGTCGGCCAGTAGAATCCTGCTTGTAGTATTCTAGCCGCTGTTCTTTCACCACCATAGTGTCCACCATACATAGTAGAGTGACCATCCTGCAAAATCCCCTCGGTCTCGCTATATGGAATATACCTTCGTATAACTTGATCAGAACATTGTTTAAACAAATAAGGCTCATCCTATATATACCATTTGACATCATGCAAAAATTTCTTCTTTTGATAACCCACCAAATCGGAAGGTAGCATCTTACTTACCAAATAGTTTGCATAATCTGCAAACCATTACACTTCCCCTTTCACCACAAACAACTGTTCATCTGGAAAAGATTCATTGATTAAAACCTTGTCATCATCTCCTCCTTTCCTGGATTCTCAAGTCGAGATAAGTGGTCCGCCACTTGGTTTTTAGTGCCCTTCCTGTCCTTGATTTCCAAATAAAATTCTGCGCAGAATAAAATCCATCCGATCAACTGAGGCTTTGCATCCTTTTTCTCCATTAAATGTCGAATAACAGCGTGATCCGTATACACTATCACCTTTGTGCCGATAAAATATGCTCGAAATTTATCAAAGGCGTACACTACTGCTAATATCTCTTTCTCCGTGGTGGTGTAGTTCAACTGTGCGTCTGTAAGGGTCTTGCTGGCATAGTAAATAACATGAAACATCTTCTCTTTCCTCTATCCCAAAGCAGCCCCTACTGCGTAATCACTGGCATCACACATCACCTTAAATGGCAATTCCCAATCTGGTGCAGTAATAATTGGTGCTGATGTTAATTTCCCTTTCAGATGCTCAAATGCCGACACGCAAACCTCATCAAAGATAAAATGTGCATCCTTCTCCAATAAACTGCATAGTGATTTAGTTATCTTGGAGAAGTCTTTGATAAATCTGCGGTAGAAACCTGCATGGCCCAGAAAGCTGCGAACGCCTTTTACCGAAGTAGGTGGTGGCAATTTCTCTATAGTTTCTAACTTTTCCCTATCTACCTCGAGTCCCTTCTTCGATACTTTGTGTCCAAGTATGATTCCTTCTTGTACCATAAAATGGCATTTTTCCCAGTTCAGTACTAGATTTGTTTCAACGCATCGCTTCAAAACCATCACCAAATTCTCGAGGCATAGATCAAACGAGTCCCCAAAAATTGAGAAGTCATCCATAAATACTTCCACATTCTGCTCTACTATATCTGAAAATATAGCCATCATGCATCTCTGAAAAGTGGCTAAAGCGTTGCACAACCCAAAAGACATCCTTCTGAAGGCAAATGTGCCGTATGGACATGTGAAAGTTGTCTTTTCTTGGTCTTCTGGAGCTATCATTATTTGATTATAGCCCGAATATCCGTCCAGTAGGCAATAGTACTCATGACCTGCTAATCTATCCAACATCTGATCAATGAATTGTAGTGGAAAATGATCTTTCCTTGTAGCTTTATTGAGCCTGCGGTAGTCCATGCATACTCTCCACCCTGTCACATTCGTGTTGGAATCAACTCGTTGTTCTCATTAGTCACTACTATCATGCCACCCTTTTTCGGTACACACTGCACTGGGCTCACCCATGAGCTATTTGAGATTGGATAGATTATACCCGCATCCAACCATTTTAGCACCTCTTTCTTAACCACTTCTTTCACTATCGGATTAAGTCTCCTTTGTTACTCAACCGATGGTTTACTTTCATCTTCCATTAGGATTTTATGCATACAAAATGAAGGGCTGATCCCTTTGATATCCGCTATGGTCCAGCCAATCGCTGATTTGAACTCTCGAAGCACTCGTAGCAGTTTTTTTTTTCCGCTAAGTTTGTTTGTATATAGAAAAAGAAGAGAAAAAACAATCGAAAAGGGCATACCCCAGAAGCTTTTGATAGAACCACATGGGACAACCCCCAAAATGGACAACAAAAGACTAACAACCAAGCCAAAAGAAAGAACAAGGCGATACTAAGCAGGACAATAGAAAATACAAGCATGAAACCTTAAACAACATAGACAACCAATCACGAGAAACCAAGCAGCCAGAGGGGGGATCAACCGAATCGCTGCGAGAAGCCAAGGAAGGGAAGTCAAGCATATGAAGAACTACGAGACCAAACCCATGTATACCGAACCCCGAAACCGAAGTTGAAACCCCAAGCCCGGCCGAAGTCAAAACCCGGCCAACACCAACATCCCCAGCCTTCCGAAGACAAGGGGAAGAACCCCGAAGACGAGCCGAGATGCCAAGCTGGATGCCACCCATCCTTTTATCGCCACAAGGTCAACCCAGACATCTGATCAAGAGGCTACCGAACCCAAAACGGACAGAAGCAAATAGCTGAACCATACCAACGAAGAGGCCGAACTGCCATGGAAACCGAACACTCATAGGCAATTTGGCATGTTTAAGAACAATCAATTCGACCGCCTGAAGTTTGAAAACTGGGGTGAAGATCGAACAAATCTGCATTGCAAAGAAGCCAAGAGGATGTCAAGCATGGAGGACTACGAGAGCCATGAAGAGAGGACTAAACCATCTTGGACCAACCCCAAAGCAAGTTTAAACTCCGGCCGGAACCAAATCCCCAGACTTCCCAAGACAAGAGGAAGAACCACGGCCAAATTTCAGCACCTTTCTATCGCCACAAAGCCGAACCCAACATGGACTAAAGATGCTACCCAACATGGAAAGAAGCAATAGCAAACCAAACCAAAACAGAGGCCGAATCGCCAAGGAGACCGAATCACGAACCCCATGGAAGCTAATCTAATTCTGCAATTAAGCGATGAAATTAACATTTGCGCAGAGAAGACCAAACCAAGAACCATGAAATGCAGACCATAGCAGGGCCTCACAACCAAATACTTAGGACAGGCCTAGTCTGCAAAGTTTAATAGATTCCCAGATAGTGGAAGCTTTGAGATGTTTCACCGCCTGGGTTGTCCCAAAGAATCAAGTCCTCGGCATCAGAAGGATTAGGAAGAGATGAAAACAAGGTGCAGAATTGTTGCACATCATGATGATTACTGGAAGGCAAAGACCATGCACCCATGTAGATGATGTCAGAAATGCGCGCATTAACAGGATTCTGGTTGGAGAGCGAGAGAAGGAGAGGATTGAAGGGTTGCCCATTCAACCACTTGGTCAAACCAGAGATCAAGGAATTTCCATTCCCAACTCTATAGGTAAGGAAAGGAGAGCTATGGAACGAAGCTTAAGGATTTTACGCCAGATCCATGAATGTAGTCCAAGGATTCGAGATATACCGTAAATTGGTCTTTGATAGAACTGTTGATTTGACCCAGCTTAGCCCACAAGGAGGGGGAAGATGAGATGACCTTTAAAAGTTGGAGAATAATGAGAGCTGAGTTCCAATCAGTTAGGTTCTTAATTGCAAGACCACCTTCACAAAGGGGAAGGGACAAATCCTTCCAAGAGACTTTTGTACCATGCCGAAGGAGAGAAGGCCCCTTCCAAAGGAATCTACACATGATAGATTGAATGGCTCTTAGAACTGAATTAGGAAGAATAAAATGGGAGGCCCGTAAAGATTGGATTGCAAAAGCACCGATTTAATCAAATTGAACTCTACCGTAATAAGAGAGAATCGGGAGGTCCAAGAGGAAACTCAGCGGTAAATTCTATGAATCAAGGGTTGGCAATCTAATGGGAGAGCTTAGAGGAGATAAGAGGGACCCCGAGAAATCTAATTGGTAATACTCCAAAAGGAATACCCAACAACAAGTTAATACTTACCTTAACATCATTTGGGACATTGGCAAGGAAACACAGACTTTTACGAGCATTAGGAATTAGGCCAGAAAACATAGAGAAGGATTGAATACACGAGTGAATAATGGAAACAGAGGCCATATCGCCATGGCAGAATATGAGAATATCATCGGCAAAGCATACGTGGGATATGTTGCACGATTCTGTTTTCCAATGAAACTTGAAATTAGGCAACAGAGTTTCCTTGTGAAGAATCATGGAGAAGGCTTCCATAGCTAGAACGAATAAGTAAGGAGACAGGGGATCCCCTTGCCTAAGACCCCTCGCTCCTTTAAAGTAGCCAAACAGACCTCCATTGACTTTGATAGAAAACATAGTCGTAGTGATGCACTCTTTAATCCAGCCAATGAAAATAGGGGGGAATTTAAGAAGGCCCAACAAATCCAAGAGAAACCTCCAGTCAACAGTGTTGAAGGCTTTCCGAATATCAATTTTAAGAGCACACCGGGCAGGACCAGAAAGTCTGTGGTAGTTCCTGAAAAGCTCCTGTGCAAGGAGGATATTGTCACTAATGCTTCTCCCCGAGATGAAGGCAGCCTGAGCATGGTCAATAAGGGAAGGGAGAACAGATTTGAGCCTATTGGCAAGGATCTTTGCTATACATTTGTAGATTGTGTTGCAGCAAGAAATAGGTCTAAAATCCGACATATTGGATGGATTATCCGTCTTGGAATCAAGGCAATAGTCATTGCATTAACTCCACACGGAAGGTGCCTGGAGATGAAGAAAGAGTGGACAAGCAGCGGTGAAATCATGGCCTATAATGTCCCAAAGAATGGAGAAAGAAATTAACATTAAAACCGTCAGACCCTCGACTTTTATTCTTTTCATGGATCAAGGATTGCAAGAATTTCGTAATCAAGAATTGGAGTAGTTAAGCTAGCGGCTGAGAATGGAAATAATCCGCTTTGTAACGTAAGTTTTCCGGAAGATCACGACCGTGGTAAGTAGGAGGAGAGGATCCCAGAGATCCTAAAATAGTCCACCGCCACTTCTTTGAATACCAGGCCGATCCTCAATAAGAACACCGTGAGCTATTAAAAATAGAGAGAATTTTTTGTGGTTCCAATTACTCTTGATAACATTGGCAAAAAATTTGGAATTTTTATCGCTTCGGCAAGCCAAGTGGCTCGGGATTTTTTGAGCAAGAGAGATTCTTCAAGAGCCAATGCTTTCCATAAGGATCGAGAGCATTTGTCTTCTAGAGCAAGCGACAAGAGTTTAAGGATCTGCATGAAGAGATTGTCAATCGGTGACCACCGAGCCTCAAGGGTGCTAACATTCCTCGATAAGTTACCGTTAGAAGAGTTCAAGGTTTTGAGGGCGCACTTGAATCTTCAAGTTTCTCATTAAAGATGAAAAGGGATTTCCACAATTCGATACTCCAACAATCCGAGATAGCGGCGTAAAACCCTTCCAACTCCAAAGATGAAGTTAAAGAATTGAATGGCTTCGTGGCTTTCCGAAGAAGCATACCAAGATTAAGTAAGATCGACAATGATCGGAAAGACCACGAGGACCATAAGTGACTAGGGAATCGAGACATTACGTTGAACCAAGAATCTACCCATTGCTTCTATCCAACTTCCTATGAATAGGATTAGCAACTGACAGTTCCACCATGTGTGTGCAGGCCCAATAAAGACGAATATCGGCAACACCAATAGTGTCTAAGCGATCGTTAAAATCGGTCCATACCCGTATCCCAAGAAGAATCACCACCTTCCGATTCGTAGACACTCTTGATAGTGTTGAAGTCTCCAAGAATACACCAAGTGTCCGGGAGGACAAGGAATTAAGGTCAGCCCACAACCCACGTACGCCCACTATAGAGTTCAGCCATAGACTATAGAAGCCAAGATTGGATAACCGCCATAAAGAGGAAAGAGCTTGAAGTGGGAAACTTGGGGCGATTGAAATAGGACATCCACTCTCCAAATAGAAGGATCCCACCCCACCCAAATCCGTAGTTGGGGTGGTAGTCATAGTTAAAATTCCAAACCCGATTCTGGCAGATAGCTCGATATTACGGAAGCATTTGTAGCTTTTATTCGGTCTCAATGAGGCCCACAAAGGAGATATGGTTGTCTATCAAAAGTTGCGAACAAAATCCTCGCTTTGGTTTTTATTTAAACCCCTGACATTATATGAACAAAAGAATGTCATAAAAAGGGGGAAAGTATTAGTCTAGAAGGGGAAGACCCCTTGGACCTTTGTTCCTCTTCTTAGAACTCTGAAGAGGCTCCTTTCCAGGCCTAGTCTTATGCTTCAGGTCCCTGCATTCCTTCTCATCAACTTGCTTAAGCTTATCAAGTAAAGGATTAGGGGGAATAGGAGATTCAGACTCATCACCAGGAATAAGGGGAGGAGCAATAGGGGAAAAGGCGTTGGTGGAAGAGAAAGGAGAGGCTGGAAGGGAGGAGGAAGAGCTTTTAAGTCCTTTGGAAATGGCAGTCCATGAACCTTCGGGTTCTGGAGGAGGAGAGGACTTGGTTGTGCTAGGAATAGTGGAACAAGGGGCCTCACAGAGAGTCGGGGAGTATTTGGGAACCCACTTTGAAAATTAGTTTTCTGCATTTGAGAAGGGAATGTCCTAATAGCGATTACATTTAGAACAGAGGGGGGCCTGCTCCAATACTCCACTTTCACGCTTACGGTTTCTTCAACCCGAGCAATCCCACAAATACAACAAAGATTGATGGAGGCGGAAAATGAAGACAAAGCTTCAATCTCAATACATATTCGAGCAAAGCTCATAGGTTCCAACTTAGAAGTCATGTTGTCGGCAAATAACGGCCGACCAACTGCACTTGCTAGGTAACTTAGACCTTCCTTTGTCCAGTAAGAGAGGGGGATATTACTGAACTTGACCCATATCGGAACTTTGCTACTATCAGTTATACTGAAATTAGCCCCTTCCTGCCACGGCTGTAAGCAAAGAAGCTTGGAAGCTATGTACCATGGACCCGAGGCTAAGACATTGTCTCTTTCTATCACCGAATCAAATTTGAATAAGAAGTACCCCTTATCATGAAGATAGACTTTTGTCAATCCAAGGTGCCCCCATAATTTTTTAGCAGCAGATTCAACCAACTTGAACGGGATCTTCGAGTGGATAAATTGACCAACAAGGCTAGAAGACCATTTATTAAGGCCAAGCTGAAGGATTTCCACAGGGGGGTTAACCGTAACACTCCCTTCAGTCGGCAAGGGGGGAAAGAAGCTCAACCCCAAGTTCTTCTCATTAACTGAATTTGCAACTACCGAACTCCAGGACTTAGGGGGAATAGGCAAGCCAGCAACATTAGCCTGGGCATTCAAGGAGGGGGATCAATCAGAGCCGAGAGGACTCCCGAGACAAAGAATATAGTCCTTATGAGCATTTGCTAGCCTTGGCGGGACAAGAATCGAACACCTTACGAGCATTAGCTAACGCAGCAGATATCCCGATAGAAGAGAGGTTGTTAACATCTTCGAGAGGAAGTCCCAGGGCAGAAATATAGTCCATCAGCTTGGCATTCTTCCTTCTTTCGGCAAGTGCTTCTTCACGGTCATTCTTAGTGAAGTAATGAACTGCTTTAAAGATATCTTGGGCTGCCGAGGAAGTGGCAGGACCAAGGGTCTCCTCCAGCTGAGCAGCAAAGGCAGTAGATTCATCAGAACTGATAGAAACATTCGAGGGAATAGGCTCAGATTCCTCCAAGGCAACAGAGGCTAAAGGAGAGTTTGGAATGGAGACACCAAACTCTGCCAGCAAATCCCGAGAAGGACTACTCTCCGAGTTTCCAGCGGAGAGATGAGGATGATCGACCATGACATCAAAGTACGGAAACGAGGGAGAGGCGAGAGAATGAGCTGGGGAGGGGGGGAGATTAAGTCTGGATGTTAGAGAAGAGGAGGCCGGAAGGGAGGGATAGGGAGGTGGAGAAGGAGAAGGAAGAAACCAGAAGCTAGAAAGGGTAAACTGAAAAGTTTGGTGGGGATGGAGAAGGTAGGTGAGGATGGGCGGGAGACTAAAAAAGGAAAGAAAGAAAACGTAAAGGAACGGGGGGGAACAAAGCCGGGTTAAAATCCTAGAGAGAAGGGAGAGTAAACTCTAGAGAAAGAGACTACCCCATCTGTATATGACTCGTAGCAGTTTTTCTTCCTGAAAGGATGTTAATGCAGAAGAAATAATCACAGGTAGCTTCGAATCTTTATTTAAAAATGCGTACCTTAGATGATTTGGAAGTGGTTTTAATTCAAGTTCTGGAGGTGTCTCCAAAGATGGCTTTAATTTTACAGAGGTTTCTCCTGCTTTTGTCAACGGCTCAACAGGTATCCTGAATTTCCTGACTTGTGGAGTGGTATCCAGATATTGCACAAGTTCGTCAAGTTCCTCGTCCTCCAAATCTGAATTTTCAGCAATTACACTCCTCAAAGGTTTGTCATCCACCCGACTTTGTACTTAATCCTTTATAACCTGATCCACCAAATCAACCAAAAAACATTCCTCTTCATCTGCTGGGAACTTCGTAGCTTTGAAGACATTAAAGGTGACCTCTTGATCATGAACACGCATAGTGAGTTCCCCCTTCTGCACATCTATCAAAGTCTTTCCTGTGGCTAAGAATGGTCTTCCCAATATGATTGGTATATTTTTGTCTTTTTCGTAGTCTAGGATAATGAAGTCAGCTGGAAAAATAAATGTATCTACCTTAACCAACACATCTTCAACAATTCCTCGTGGATACGTGATCGATCTATCAGCTAGCTATAATGATATGTTTGTTGGCTTTGGATCCGGCAATCCCAACTAGTTAAACACTAACAAGGGCATCAAATTTATGCTTGCCCCAAGATCACATAAACTCTTACTGAAGTTCATCTTTCCAATGGTGCATGGAATTGTGAAGCTGCCCGGATCCTTCAGCTTTGGAGGTAATTTCTGCTAAAGCACTGCACTGCATTCCTCTGTCAAGGCTACCGTTTCAAACTCATCTAGTCTCCTCTTCCTTGACAGTATACCCTTCATAAACTTGGAGTAGCTGGGCATTTATTCCAATGCCTCGGCGAACGGTATGTTGATCTGCAGCTTTTTGAATACCTCCAAGAATTTGCTGAACTGTTTATCTTCCCTTTTTTATTTAATCTCTACGGATACGGAACTTGAATGTGAATTGGTGGTACTGAACTCTTAAACGTCTCCTCTGGACCTGCTCTGTCTTTCTCTTCCTGATGACCCTCAGATTTCTCCAAATTTTCTTTCTCGAAGAGTCGGCTCCTCTTCCTTTCATGTGACCACATGCTTCCTCCTTAGTGCATTCTCATTGGTATGCGACTTGTCAGAATCGACAAATCTTTCCCAGATCTCAATGTGATCGCTTGACACTATTCCTTCCCTTCTCTTCTTGGATTTGTCTCCGTATTACTTGGCAATGAACCCTAGGGCCTATTAGTAAGCATATTCGCCATCTGCCCCATTTGAGTTTCCAAATTCTTTATAGCCACTGCTTGGCTCTTGATCATAACTTCTGTGTTTGACATGTACTTCATCATCATCTCCTCCACTTCTGATTTCTTTACTTGCTGAGGTGCAGCTGGAGTGTGATGTTGCTGTTGTTGTTGGGAAAATCCTGATAGAAAAGGTGGTCTAGGATTGAACCGCGACTGCACTGGTTGTGCCTGAAATTGATTATTTGGTTGAAACTGATTCTGCTAATTCCCTTAATTATTCGACCAACTAAAGTTTGGATGATTTTTGTTGTTGGGGTGGTATGTGTTCTGAAATTGACCTTGGTCTTTTCTATAGTTGCTCACATACTGCACTGATTCTGAGCTGATAGCACATTGATCCGTCGAGTGTGACCCCGCACAAATCTCACATACGAAGGTAACCAACTTTACTTTTCCTTTCGCCAAAGTATCTATCTTATTTGCCATGCCTGCCATCTGTGCTGAAAACTGAGTAATAGCATCAACCTCCAACACACCTGCAACTTTGGTTTGTGGCATTCGAGATGTAGGATTCTGAAAATCATTCGATGCCATTGTCTCGATAAGGTCATAGGCTTCCTCATAGTTCTTGGCCCATAATGCCCCTCCTGCAGTGGCATCTACAATCGGTCTTGACTGCCATCCCAATCCATTATAAAACGTGTTGATTACCATCCAATCTGGCATACCGTGATGTGGGCACTTTCTCAGCATTTCTTTGTATCTCTCCCATGCTTCATATAATGACTCGCCCTGTTGTTGTTCAAACTGAGAGATAGTTGTCCTCATCTTTGCAGTCTTAGCCATTGGGAAAAACTTAGCTAAGAACTTTTGTGCTAAGTCCTCCCATGTAGTTATAGATCATGCTGGCAAAGAATGAAGCCAACTTTTTGCTTTATCCCTCAATGAGAATGGAAACAACCTTAGTCTAATAGCATCTTCCATCACACCGTTGTATCTGAATGTGTCACAAATTTCGATGAAACTTAACAGGTGTTCATTTGGATCATCTGTAGCAGCACCCCCAAACTGAACTGTATTCTGCACCATTTGAATAGTGCCAGTTTTTATCTCGAATGTATTGGCTGCTATCGTTGGTCTGACTATGCTGGACTGTAGTCCATTAATATTGGGCATGGAATACTCCTTCAGAGCCCTATGCTCCTCTATTTGCTCTTCTCCTTGTGCCTCGGCTGCCATGTTAGCTGTCGTGTTTTCCAACTGTGCTTGTAAATTTCTACGAACACCCGCCTTCCAACCTCTCCCGTTTATATTATCCTGAACAGGTGTTAAATCGGGGTTGGTTGACCGCGTGCGCATAAAAATTTATCCAAGTTCCTGAAACAAAAACAAAAACTGAAATGAGATAAGCTAAGACTAGAATTGTCTAAGTCATACAATATAGCTTAAACTAATGATAATAATACTAAATTAAACGCCTTTCCCCGGCAACGGAGCCAAAAACTTGTTGCCTCTTTTTTAGTCTTAACAAAAGAGCTCTAACTCATGCAAGCATACATGTGTCAACAAGCAATACAAAGTAAGTAAAGTATCGATCCCACAGAGAAAGTTGTTTAACTAAGATTACTATTCATTAATTGAATCACTATATTTATATGCTCAAACTAATGGTTACACTTGGTTTGTTCTCAAATTGCAATTAACAACTTAAACAATAATAACGATGGAATAAATGATATTGGAACTAATGGGATCCTAACTTCATTTAATACTTCATTCAATCACCACTATCATGCATGACTCGCTCACATATCACGTAAAAAGTAGCCAAGAGCACTAAAAGAGTATTAGCCATTTTTCAATGCACTAAGACCTACTTACACAGCATCCACAGATGATAGACTCTATGTAATCATCAATATAACCAAAATTACTATATGTCTATGTGAAATTGTAACTATATTGATTTTAAGTTCAAGCCCTTATTATAACTTATACGGTGAAACAAAGATATGTCTATCCGTTCACGAAATATATAAGCCATATAACACAAAATTCTATATAATGTATACTATCATGATTACAATCCATACTTGCATGTTCATTGTCAATTCCATACAAGTACTGAAACGAATGGTGATCACGCATTCATACATGCAAAACAGTCATGATAGACATCCCATATGATATGTAAAACAATCCAGTATTTAAGCATGCAATCAAACTACATATTAAAATCCGTTAGAATCCCATAATGGAGTTTAGTTCATGACTGAACCAAAATCCATTATGGGATCAAATCTAAACATGGTCAATAAACGACAATTGAAAGATGAAAGATGAAACTATCAAACCCAATTGCTGAATATAAATCAATATTCAGATCCTCATAAGAATCCAACAAAATAATAATAATAAATCCATTCTGATAGAAAATTCCAAGAAGAGGTAGAAGAGTAGAGTTTTGGCCTCCTTCTACGTTGGAATCTCTCCCAGAGAATAAACACTAGTTACGATGTAAAGGTACGTGAAAAACTTAATAAAATGTCAAGTGATACCCCTGACACCAGTCAAGAATCGTTTTTAATCAATTACAACCCTTAAAAATTGGAAATAAAATAAAACAAGTTAGCAGCTTCAGGCCTCGCGTGCGGCCGCGCGCTCCTCCAACTTGATATGCTCGCGGCCGCGAGACTTGCAGTAAGTTTGTATGTTCAACCGGTCTCTCGCGCGGGCACGCGCTCCTTGGGCTTGTCCTTCGCTACCACAAGAACTTACAATCGTTCCTGGTTTGGCTAGGTACTCATACATGGCAAGCCTCCAAGCTCTCTTTGTCGCGCGGCTTGCAGTTGCTGTCTTCTGATCTTGCTCCTGAGCTTGGTTCTGTAATGTTGCTGCTGCTACTGAAATGTCCTATGTGTATCCATGCTTGTCCATCCATGCTCCATTCAATCCTAGCCATGCACATCCTATCTTTTGCCTCGTCTCAAACATCCACTAGCCTTGTGCTCAATAACACCACCAAAATAGGCCGATTCCTGCACTTATTCGCCAAAAGGAGTTTTAAGTATGCAAAATGCAAATTAACATGAAATGCAGCTAAAACCTACTAAAATGTACTTGAGATGGGCATAGTTCGCATGAATTGGTACTCCATAGGCGTAAATCCTACTTATCAATCATAATAGCAAATATTATCATTTCAAACATATACTATTTCATAAGTAATCTACGGGATCGTGTTAGCCTTCCCTTTATCCTTGTCGGATCCGTATGTCCGTTCGATCTTAGTTGCATTCATATGGTTCAAGCAAGAGTGAGCCTAACTAGCTCAGCAAGTACAACAATTTCAATAAAATAGCATGCTTGAATCACAAGAATTGTATATCTTCAATAACTGAACAATAGTTACGAAGTACTATCGATAATTCAAAATAGCACTTCTTTTCATTCAAAATGTTTTACAATAAAAATATTCAGTAAAACATCAATTCCGGTCCCAAACCATGAGCATTTCATAAGTTCTTAGAAAAGGACATCCCGGCACGAAGTCCGTAAGTTCGGCATAGCTTACGAGCACGTCTAGGTGATCAGCCTATAATACTCTATGTTGATCAACACTACATTCATTAAACTTATATGTTTAAGTTGTGGCAACCTCACGTGCCTGTCGTTTGACGACAAAACAATTTAGCATACTCAGTCTCCTTTTGAAAACCACACCAATATTAGTTTGGTAAATCATTGACAATACTTTGATAGATTATAAGAAATCCAACATATCGTAAGTCTAGCCGAAAGAAATGGGCGTTGACTTCATCAGACATTAACTCATGCGTAAGAATACGTGAATCACAAAGCTTGTCCAGATTGAACTGGAACAAGGGTTAGAACACTTGCCTTCAGCGTCTGCTACAGTTATAACACGTGCATTTTAAGTCTTTAAGGTCTCTACAGTAGATAATAACATCATATAGCACATTAGGTCATGAATAAACATACATGGTTCCTAAAGAATCTTACCCTTCTTCTCATTCTAATTACATATTAGATTTGTTATTATTGGTTCCGGCTTTCCATTACGTCATTCTTACTTTCATATTCAATTGACTTACCTTAACCCTAAGTGATCATACTTGAGGTTTAATCATAAATTAATAATGTTTTATTAAGTTCCTTAGTTCATTATTAAACAATTTCCATTCATGCTCTACTTGTAAGCATTCTTCATTGTCTAGATCCTAAGGTTGGCGCTTACTGGCACCAGCCCTTTTGCTTGACCAGCGTTAAACCATACTCGAGGGCTAAAGACCGAACTCTTGACTGCAAGACGAGTCCCTTTCGTTCATGGCCAGTACTGCCTTTGAAACTCAGATGAGTCACAAGATTTCTACCAGCCCGGGCTCGAATGCTGCGGCGCCACCTATTTGGTCTTGGGTGGCAGCCATGGCTGACTCTGTGCACTAAAAAATTGTACAATTTTTCAATTTTGTGAAACTCCCGGGCTCATAACTTCTTCGTTATAAGTCCGAATTGGCTCGTTCAAGAGCCTACAGTTAACGAATTACATACCCTACTTGTTCATGCAAGAATTTTATCTATTTGACTTCTTTAACTAAAAATTCACCTATTAGTCCATTTTTAACGAAAACGATAAACATTCGTGAACATTCAACGCTCGTTTCTTCGTTCTAAGTCAGAATTCGGTCATTTTTGAGTCCGCAACTCGATAATGCCAAATAAGACTTGTCTCCATCAACAAATAACGTTTCCGAGTTCAAACACAAAATCTGACTTCCATTCCGAGAATTTCACGAATTCGACGATTATCGTCCAATCGTGTGAATTCCGGCAAAACTTCGTTACTAACGATTTGTTCATCATTCCAAATGGATTCAATTCATTAACTAGACATCTCAACCTACATATTACAACAACTTATTTTCTTGTTAAGTCATTACATGTGCTTCATGAACTTATTTACTTATCAAAGTATAATTTATGTAACTTTGTTTCTCATGGCTTGCGATAGTTAAAGTCTTATAACCATCATTTCTACATCTTATTATCATACTATTTTTCATTCATATAGACATGATATAAGTCTTTCAAGTTCTTCTTTAGTTCATAGCTTATTCATGGACAAAGTGCTTATTCCCGGCTCATTAATACTTAAGTCATTAGCTTATCCTTTCTTATCATACAAGACCATCCCTTCACTATCAAGCTATTATGGAAGAGATGGAAGAATATAGGACAAGAGTCTTACCCTTGATGAACTAGTTCTTCTTCTTCTTCTTCTTCTTGAAATAAATATGGAAGTTTAGCTTATAAGTGCTTATTCTCTCTACCAATTAAGTTGCTTTGTAGAGGAAAATTTGTTGGATAAATTTGAACAAGTAAATAATGAATCCAAGGCTTTGTATTTATAGGCTTTCTAAAGTTAGGGCAAAATGGACATTAAATCATCCACCTCCTTACTATTCCCTTCCTTAACTATTAAGTAATCTTGCTAGCCACACTAATTACTTGGCCTCAACAACAAACCCTTGGTCACCAAGATCACCTATGGGTGGCCCCACAGATCCTAATTACCCAATGGATCATTACATGGGCTTAGGTTTTAAATTGCTTATCTTATCTTTGGGCTTGGATTAATTACATAGCTTATTCTTTTGGGCTTGCATTACTTTGTTTTGGGCTTCACATTAACCACCACTTAGGCTTACACCTTAATATTTATTGGACTATTCAATTGTTTACACAATCCTACTAGTCCATGTCATTTAATTAAAAACCTTATCACATATACTATACGTATAATTCTCGTATACTAATTCATAATATACGGAATACCATCATTCCCATATACTCGTATAATACTTCGTATCATACTCGTATACACTACCTTACACAATACATACGTATCATACGATCATTACATTAAATTCTTAATACTTGATTTTCCTAACGTTCTCAAATTAAGTCCGCATGCGAAATATTACATTTTCCATACTTGAATTATTATTACATAATCCATCTCACCTCGATATTATAACGTTACTTATTTCTCAGAAATTCAAAAATAATTCCCGAGCGGGAAATGATGAATAGTGTTTTTCGGAAAATTTCTCGGAAAGTTTTTATTTTCGTCTTGGAAATTCAAACACTTTAATTCCTTCACGTAGTTAAAATACTACGACGTTCCGACGTTTCTAGGTTATAGAACGACATTCATCTTACTAACACATAATAATAATAAATAATATTATTTTATTCATTATAAAAGTATTTACAAAATGTTCAATTTTTCGGGGCGTTACATATTCGTATTCCATTCTTTCCTCTTGCTAGACGACATTGGTCTTTATCTCAGCCAGGCACCGAGATTCCCCTGATGGGCTTGGATGGCTTCACATTATCAGATGGCCTTTGCACTCAGGATGCCTTCCATCGCAGGTGGACTCCTCACACTATTGGAGCTCAAACCCGTGCCACTTAGTTCATGGGGGATATGGTTCATGGGTCTGTGGTGATGACAGACTGGATTGCTTGCAATCGAGAGCCCACTCACTTAGAGCAGATGCCAGATTGAGCCAGTGATTGGATCGGGCACACTTTTTCATCAGGCACCTTGGCAGAGATCTTTTGAAGGAAGATTCTTTTGATCCATCCAGCTCCGGCATTGGCCCCTCAGGTGATCCATATTCTGACAGCTTTACTGGCACCGATCCTCCTCTCTATCGACCTGACATCCCTTCCGGCATAGATTCAGTGACTCAGGAGGAGTTACAACAAGTGGATCGATTAGATGATGTTGACATCATAGATTTCTTCTGATAGGTTTCTCGTTATATCTTTTGATAGGCCTCTGTTTGATATTGGGCGGATGTGCCCCATTTCTTTTTCTTTTTTTTTGATAACCAAGAGTTTCCCAATCGCAGTCGGACTAATCTCCACGAACCTGGGAGTGCCCCATTCTCGTTATCTCTTTTGATATGCCTCTGTTAGATATTGGGCGGTTGTGCCCCATTTCCCTGTACTTTTTATTTTTAGTTGTAACAAGAGATGATGTATTTAATCTTTATTAGATGATGTATTTAGGAATGTATGTATAATATTTCCTATCTATTGCAACCTATTATCATTTATCATTGTCATTTATCATGATGCATGCATTGTGTCATGGATATGAATTCATATAGGTGAGTTTAGCATTGACCCCTGGATGGTCTCATGATACTGTTCTATAGATGTCTTCATCTACCGTCAGTCGAATTGAGCACACACCACCCACAATTATAGCCTCTTCTTTGAGATCGTGACATGATAGTTTGCCTCCCATAGATTGGGTGATAGTTGATCAGATGTTGAGACATTCCATGACCATTCTGACTTTCCAGGTACCCTTGGGATTTATAGAGGGCATGCCATCTTGTTGGATACCTAATAGACAGGTCTTCAAGTTTAGTATCCATGAGCTGACTCCTACGTTAAAGGAGTATGAACGCATTACTGATTTGTCCTTGGATTAGCCATATGCTAGGATGGCTATTGGCGATATAAGATGGCAATTTATGACATTGACTGGCTTACGGCGCAGATTTATCATGGTTGAGATCACTTCAGGGTATGTGGTGTCATTGGATTTCTTGATTGATCGATTTGGATCGCTGGACAGCTATGTACAGCACACGGGAGACTTCACCATCACTGCAGATGAGTGGCGGATTACCTGCGTAGATATTCTATTTATACATGCCGTTATACATGGACCATCTGGACATTGGCTTGATAACAATGGTTCGTGCTTTCAGAGAGGGTTGTACCATTTTGCCCATGATATTGGCGAAGACCTTGAGGTCGGCCACATTTTTCCATACCCATCCTGTGGGGTTCTTCAGGGGGAGTGCCGTATTATTATACGTGTGGTTTATAACACATTTGAGACAGATCAAAACTTTTACACATCATGGGTATTGTTTTACTCATGAGAAAGCCATGTCTAATTTTTTTCAATCGACTGATTGTATAGATGCAGTATCCTGGTCGGCTTTTCTATCAGTGATCGAGGATCCATTTTTGATCTTGCCATGTTCAGGACTCAGCTCTCCTTATGGCTTTATTACTCATGCGGTTGGCATGGACTATCTACCCTTGGCTGGTTTGAGAGGGGTGACCATGTATCATCCATTGGCTGTCATGGGACAGTTAGATCAGTTTTAGGATATTCACCCCTTTGATGGGCCTTGGGTCAGCGACTATCAGCTTCGTTTCTATCAGCAGATGACTTGACCATGATTTATGATTGTTGGACTCGTCGCGAGGGGGTTGATTTTTCGACTAGTAATCCAGGTTGTTCTTTAGAGTATCTGCGGTTGGAGGCAGATATTGCATCGGCTATGGTTGTGCACTCAGAGCCAATATTGATTCTAATGAGAAGGAACCTATAAAGGACTCTGATTCTCCCACCGAGGATAAGCTATTTGTTGGCTTGACAGCAGCCTTAGTCAGTGATATCCCTAGCACTTCTACTATTGCGGTTCCACCTTCTATAGAGTCTTTAGAGCAGGAGATTCATCAGATGACCTTTGAGAGGGATCAAGCTAAAGCACTGATGTAGACAGCCCTTTCTGGCCGAGATACAACTTTTGTGGAGAGGGATGATGCTCGAGCTACTCAGGATGCCGCTTTTGTTGAGCGGGATAATGCTCGAGCAGCTCGGGATGAGTCTCGAGCTACCCGAGATGCTTCCATTGCTGATAGTACTACACTCAGATCCTACACGGATAGCCTTATTACAAATATAAGTGCATTTATAGATGATCATGGTATCACTATACAGATGACTGTATATTTTTTAGCTCACATGGAGACCTTAGGGCAGGAGCTTATAGATTCACCTCCATCTTCTGAGAGGAATGCCATGTTGGACTTGTTATCCCGTTTATCTACTAGTTTATAGACTAGCTTTCATTTTCCTGCATAGACTAAGTCTGCCATTTTTGTCATATATAGGATACATTGTATATATTAAACAGTATTATATGGCAACAAAAAATATTTTGATTCACTTCCCTTTTGGATATGTTTTATCATTGCTGGATGATTACCACTTTTTTCATGCCTTGTTATCTTGATATATCACAAACTTTTCCTTGATTGATTGACATTGAGACGTCGGAGAGTGCCTCAGAAGGGTTCATCAATCAGAAAGGCTTGATAGTGTTTAGGTTTTTACGTATAGTTTGGTGTCTTGGGACTGGTATTTCTTTTATTTTATTTGACTGCACCATAGATGGCTGCCTAAGTACTCCCATTGATGAGGGGAGATCAGGTCTTTCGTAGTTCAGGCTTGGTCTGAATAGCCGAAAAGTGTTTATTTGGGTTTGAGCTTGGTCTGAGGGATTTTTGGATTTTTTTTGTTTGGTTTGACCGCACCATAGATGGCTGCTTACGTACTCCCATTGATAGGGGGAGATCAGGTCTTTCGTAGTTCAGGCTTAGTGAGTTTTGAAAAGTTATATCTGGTGATCACAGAACCATTGAAAAGGTTCTGTGATTTTTGTAGAGGTTTGACCACACCATATTTGGGTGCCTACGTACTCCCATGTATGGGGGAGATTAGGTCTATGTAGTTCTTGCTTGGTAGTGAAAACCTGAATTGACATGACTTTTCATTTTTCAGAATGTGGTTTGCAGGTGACTAAAACATAAAACATCTTCATGGTGTTTGAAATGATAAGTTGGGGGAATTCTTCCTCATCCATTTCTTGCAATCTGATGGCTCCTCCTGTCAATACTTCATTGACAATGAAAAGGCCTTCCCAATTCAGGGCAAACTTTCCTTTGGATTCATCTTGATTGGCAAGGACTTTCTTCAATACCAAATAATTTTCTTTGAATTGTCGGCCGGACTTTCTTATTGTGTGACCGAGCAATCCTTTGCTGATATAATTGCGCATGAAAGATAGTCGTAGCCCTTCTCTCATCTATCAGAGATAACTGGTGGTACCACTCTTGCAACCACTGGTCTTGTTCCATCTGAGCATCTATTAACACCCTCAATGACTCCATTTCCACTTCTATGGGGAGTACTGCTTCCATGCCATAGACTAATGAGTAGGGAGTAGCCCCACCAGAAGTGCGCATTGACGTTCTGTAGGCTAGCAAAGTCAGAGGCAATAAGTCAGGACATCCCTTGTGATTGGCTGACATTTTTTGCATAATTTTCTTGATATTCTTGTTGACTGCTTCGACATCACCATTCATATTGGGACGATAGATGACAGAGTTAAGATGTTTGATGTGAAATTTACTACATAATTCCTTCATCATTTGGTTGTTCAAATTCTTATCATTGTCTGATACGATCACCTCCGGTTGTCCATATCGACAGATGATATTGTTTCTAATGAAACCAATGATTACCTCCTTAGTGACTTTGGGAAAGGACGCAGCTTCTACCCATTTTTTGAAGTAGTCGATCATGGTGAAAATAAACTGATGACCATTGTTAGTTTTGGGCTCGATTGGCCCGATCACGTCCATCCCCCACATGGAAAAGAGCCATGGTGAACTCATATGGTGTAGTTCGTTTGGAGGAGCGTGGATGAAATTTCCATGGACTTGGCATTGATAACATCTCCTGACGTGATCGACACAGTCGTCTTTGAAAGATATCTAGTAATGCCCCACTCTTAATATCTTCTTGGCAAGTAAAGGACCGCTCATGTGTGGACCACATACTCTACCATGGACTTCATCCATGACTCTTTGGGCTTGATCTTTCTCCAGACATCTTAAAAAGCCTATTCCAACCTCCCTTTTGTAAAGTGCGGCTCCGCTCAAATAGAATTTTAGGGTCATTTTATGGATTCGCTTTCTTTCAGCTTGACTTTCCCCAACGGGTGTAGATCCATCTCGAAGATATTCTTTTATGTCATGATACCAGGGCTGTTTGATGGGAGGTAGTTCATCTGATACTTCTCTAAGTTAATTTCCATAGGCTGGTGCCTTTTGGCTTACAAATTTGATATCAAGCATTCCCATCCTATCAGATATGTGGATCAAGGAAGCCAATGTTGTCAATGCATCAGCAAAGTCGTTCCTACATCGAGGGATGTGGATGAAGGTTATTTCCTCAAACTCCATAGCCATCTTAATAACTTATCGATGATATGGCAGCAAATTCTTTGGTATGATAATCCCCGGTGGTTTGTTTGATAACCAATTTGGAATCACCAAAGACCAACAACCGTCTGATATCTATGGATTGGCCCAATTTCAATCCCATTATACAGCCTTCATACTCAGCTGTGTTGTTAGTGTTGACAAACTGCAATTTGATAGCCACGGGATACTGTTCTCTCAAAATAGATATCAGAATTGCCCCTACTCCGGCACTTTCCATGTTTACGGCTCCGTCAAAATATAATTTCCACGATCGAACTATATTTTCTAGACAGATTTGTTGAATTGTCATTATTCCATCATCCGGGAAATATATTTCCAAGGGTTCAAAGTTTCCTGATGGTACTTCATCCAATTGATCCGCAATTCCTTAACCTTTGATGGACTTTTGAGTCACGTAGATGATATCGAATCCCTGTTAATGCGCGAACTCCAGAATCCCTGTTAATGCGCGAATTTCTGACATAATTTACATGGGTGCATGGTCTCTGCCTTCCAGTAATCATCACGATGTGCAGCAATTCTGCGCCTTGTTTTCATCTCTTCCTAATCCTGTTGATGTCGAGGACTTTATTCTTTGGGACAACCGAACGGTGAAACATCTTAAAGCTTCCACTATCTGGGAATCTATTCGCTTGCGTGCTCTGAAAGTCCCATGGGCTAAATTGCTTTGGTTCCCCCTCCATATCCCCCGATTCTCCTTTACCACGTGGCTTGCTCTTTCTTAGACAAAGTTACCAACAAATGATAGGTTCTCTCGCTACCATAGCTTCCGTCCTATGAATCGCCTTTTTCAGTGCAAATCATGCTGAGACATTCTCTCATTTGTTCTTTGATTGTCCCTATTCTTCCTCAGTTCTCTCTTATGTTCTTGCTTTCGGAGTCTGGACCAATGCTCCAAGGAGCTGGGATAGTCTGGTGGACTATATCATTCATTTTAAAGGAAATAAAATTCAGTCTGATATTTTAAAGCTGGTATTTTCCACCACGGTTTACAAACTTTGGGCAGTTAGGAACTCAATTGTCCATAAAAATGCCAAATTGCCTATGAATGTTTTGGCTAGGGAGATTATTATTAGCACTAAGTCAAGGCTTTCTTCTTTCCCCAAATTCCTCAAGGCTGCGCAGACTAGGCCTGACCTATGTATTTGGTTGTGAGGTCTGCTATGGTCTGTTTCATGGTTCTTGGTCTGGTCTTTTCTGCATAGCTGTTCGACTGCTGCTAAATTCTGGAATCAACTTGCTTCCATAGCGGTTGTTGACAGCCTCGGTCTCCTTGGTAGTTCGGCCTCTTCATTGGTTTGGTTCACTTTTTGCTTCTTTCCATGTTGGGTAGCGACTTTATTCCATATCTGGTTCGGCTTTGTGGCGATAAAAGGTCTTGGCTGAGCTTCGTGGTTCTTCCCTTGTCTTCGAAAGTTTGGGGATTTGGTTTCGGCTTGGGGTTTTGACTTGGCTTGGGTTGGTAAAGATGGTTTGACCCTCTCCTTCTGGCTCTCGTAGTCCTTCCTATGCTTCAGCATCCTCTTCGGCTGCTGCAACGCAGTTTGGTTCAATCTTCCTCC
The DNA here is from genome assembly GCA_020205615.1 of Panax quinquefolius. Taxonomy (NCBI): domain Eukaryota; kingdom Viridiplantae; phylum Streptophyta; class Magnoliopsida; order Apiales; family Araliaceae; genus Panax; species Panax quinquefolius. The sequence continues at coordinate 216,522 of JAINUW010000172.1, read as the reverse complement.
CGAGTTTACAAACTTTGGGCGGTAGAACTCATTTTTTCATAATTATGCCAAATTGCCTATGAGTGTTCGATTCCAAGGCAGTTCGGCCTCTTCGTTGGTTTGGTTCAGCTATTGCTTCGGTCCGTTTTGGGTTCAGTAGCATCTTCATTCAGAATCGGTTTTTGGCTTTGTGGCGATGAAAGGACTGGTCGGCATCTCGGCTTGGCATCTCGGCTCGCCTTCGGGGTTCTACCTCTTGTCTTCGGGAATCTGGGGGATGTTGGTTTCGGCTTCGGGGTTTCGGCTTCGGCCTCGGTCTTCGGGGTTTCGACTTCGGCTTCGGGGTTCGGTATAGATGGTTTTGGCCCTCATCTTCTGGCTCTTGTAGTTCTTCCTATGCTTCAGCATCCCCTTCGGCTTCTGCATGCAGTTCGGTTCAATCTTCTCCCCCATTTATTTGGATGCTTGGTTTCTCCTGATTGGTTGTCTATGTTGTTAAGGTTTCATGCTTGTATTTCTATTGTCCTGCTTAGTAACGCTTTGTTCTTTCATTTGGCTTGGTTGTTAGTCTTTTGTTGTCCATTTTGGGGGTTGTCCCATGTGGTTCTATCAAAAGCTTCTGGGGTAAGCCCTTTTCGATCGTATTTTCTCTTCTTTTTCTATATACAAACAAACTTAGCGAAAAAAAAGGATCAACTACCATTTGGACAATCGGCAATTCAACATGGGTTTGTTGAATACGTACTTCAGAGGATCCATGCGGGATATGAGATAAGTTGTGTGCCCATGAAGATAATGGTGTAACCTCATGGCGGCCCATGCTAATGCACAACATGTCTTTTCAATCAAAGTGTACTTCTACTCGCTGTTACTAAATCTTTTGTTGAGGTAATAGATAGCTCTTTTATTGCCTCTATTATCTTTTTGCCCCAGCATGCAGCCCATAGCATTGGCATTTAACTGACAGGTACATAAACAAGGGAACTTTATCTCTTGGCGGTACCAAAACAAAAGCTTCTACCAATTTCTTCTTGATGGAGATGAAGGCTTTTTGACATTCTTCACTCCACTTTCCGGAAGAATTTTTTCCTAAATAGCTCGAAAATGGGCTCAAAACTTGTAGTGAGTTGGGAGATGAATCTGCTTATGAAATTGATTCTCCCCAGGAATACTCGTATCTCTTTTTATGTTTGGGGTACAGGCATCTCAGTGATGGCTTTAATCTTTGCGGGATCCAGTTCAATGCCTCTGTTGCTTACTAGAAATCCCAACAACTTGCCTGATTTGACACCGAAGGCACATTTGGCCAGATTCAGTTTTAAGTTATATTTGCGCAATTGGTTGAAAAGCTTTTTGAGATGGTTGATATGGTCATTTTATTTTCGGGAATTTATGATGATCGTCCACGTAGACCTCTATTTCTTTGTGCATCATGTCATGAAAAAAGGGCCATCATGGCTCGCTGATAAGTGGCACCGACATTGATAAGGCCGAAAGATAAACGTCTGTAACAAAAAGTTCCCCAAGGAGTAATGAAGGTTGTTTTCTCCCTGTCCACATCAGCAACCATGATTTGATGATACCCGGTGAAGCAGTCAACAAAAGAATACATGTCATACTACACCATGTTGTCTATTAGTATATGGATAAAAGGAACTAGAAAGTTATCCTTGAGACACACTTTGTTCAAATCCTGGTAATCCAGGCATACTCGTACATTTCCTCTGGGCTCAAGAACTATATTGGATAGCCCCTCAGGGTAGGTTGATATCATGATGATGCCGACTTTGAATTATTTAACAATTTCTTCTTTGACTTTCAGACTCCATTCAGGTTTTAGTCGCCTAAGTTTCTGTTTGACTGGCTTGAATCCTTCTTTAATGGGCAGTCAATGAATGACAATATCAGTAGACAAACTAATCATGTCCTCATGTGACTATGTAAACACATCCTGGAATTGAGTTAATAGAGCAATCAGGTCTTTTCTTTGGTTTGGGGTAAGGTCCATGCCTATCTGGATTTCTTTAGGGTTTTCTGAGATTCTGATATTGACAGTGGTGGTTTGATCAAGGTTTGGGATTGTCTTCGACCCATTCTTTGATCTCTTCCAGCACTTCATAGTCATCTATCTCCTCTTGATCAATCCCTATTAAGTCAAAGTCCATTTCTATATCAAAGTCGTAATCACTGTGAAAATTTGGCATCTCATCAGCAAGGCCAAACAGATCTAGCTCTAAAGTCCTGGAAACAAAATGATTAACGCCTAAAAATCGAACATTTTGTAAATACTTTTAATAATGAATAAAATAATATTATTTGTTATTATTATGTGATAGTAAGATGCATGTCATTCTATAACCTAGAAACGTCGGAACATCGTAGTATTTTAACTACGTGAAGGAATTAAAGTGTTTGAATTTCCAAGATGAAAATAAAATCTTTCCAAGGAATTTTACGAAAAACACTATTCATCGTTTTCCGCTCAGAAATTATTTTTGAAATTCTGAGAATTACGTAACGTTAAAATATCGAGGTAAGATGGATTATGTAATAATAATTCAAGTATGGAAAATGCAATATTTTGCATGCAAACTTAAATTTAAGAACGTTAAGGATTAAAGATAAAATGAAATGGAATTATGGATTTTGTAGGAAGTACAAGTCCAATGAGAATTAAGGGGCAAGCCCAAGTTATGGTAATGTTTAGCCCAAGTGTTGGTTAATATGAAGCCCAAAGCTTAAGTTAAACAAAGTAAATACAAGCCCACAAGAGCTTTGACATTAAAGTAAGCCCAAAGTAATGATCCATTAGCTAATTAGGATCCATGGGGCAACCCATGGGTGAACTTGGTGACCAGGACCTTTATGTGGTGGCCAAGTATTTGAGGTAGGGAGTGGGGATTAAGGAATAAATAGTAAGGAGGTTTGTTAAGGAGGTGGGAGGTCTTAATGACCCATTTGCCCTAACCTTGGATACTCTATAAATAGCAAACTCAAAATTCATTATTTGATTGTTCAAATTATCCAACAATTCTCCTTTACAAAACAACTTAAGTGTTAGAGAGAATAAGCACAAATAAGTCAAACTTCCATTGTTAGATTTCCAAGAAGAAGAAGTTAGTCATCAAAGGTAAATGATCTTATCTCTTCTATCTCTACCATTGTAGGGTGATAAGAGAAGTGTAACTTAATGAACATGTATGCTAAGAACACATAAGATTGGATAATCAATGGACTCAAGTCGAATAAGTAAGGAATAAATAATTCAAACCTAAATAAGTTATGAACTTATGAAGAACATTGATGAACTTTGTCACATGATTACTTTAAGAATTTAGTATGATTGATAAGATGTAAGGATGTTGCTTAAAGGACTTAAATCAATAATAAGTCTTAAGGGATGAAATCTTGTAAATTTTAATTTGTTAAGTTATGAATTATGAGGAATAAGCCATAACCAAACTTAAAGATAAGTTGTTGTAATATGTAGGTTGAGATGTCTAGTTAATGAAATGAATCCATTTGGAATGATGAACAAATCGTTAGTAACGAAGTTTTGCGGGAATTCACACGATTAGATGATAATCGTCGAATTTGTGAAATTCTCGGAATGGAAGTCGGATTTTGTTTTTGAACTTGGAAATAGTAGTTGTTGATGGAGACAAGTCTTATTTGGCATTATAGAGTTGCGAACTCGAAAATGACCAGATTCCGACTTAGAACGAAGAAACGAGCGTTGAACATTCACGAACGTTTATCGTTTTCGTTAAAAATAGACTAATAGGTGAATTTTTAGTTAACGAAGTCAAATATATAAAATTCTTGCATGAACACGTAGAGTATGTGATTTGTGAACTGTAGGCTCTTGAACGAGCTAATTCAAACTTATAACAAAGAAGTTACGAGCCCGAGAGTTTCACAAAATTTCAAAACTATCAAAAAATTTCTGGTGCATAGAGTCAGCGTCATGTGGCGCCAAACCAAAAATAAATAGCCACATGCACAAGCGCAACTTGGCCGAGCAAAGCTATGACCTCTTTGGAGAGTCAGCATGCAATGGCCTAACTCAGAATGAAGGGACTCGTGCCGCAACGCCGAGTCTGGGTTTCTAGCCCTAGTGCATGGCGCCGCAATGTGGCATAGAGAAGGATTGATGGCAGCAAGCCAAATTTTTAGGATTTGCATATAATGAAGAAATGTTTATAAAGATAAAAAGAAAGGTAATTGATTAACAATTACTTAATAAACATGAAGTAACATTGATAATGCATGGTTAAACCTTAAGTATGATCACTTAGGGTTGAAGTAAAAATTTAATATGAAAGTAAGAACGACGTAACGAAAAGCCATAATCAATAATAACAAATCTAATACATAGTTAGATTGAGAAGAAGGGTAAGATTCTTAGGAACCATGTATGTTATTCATGACCTAATATGTTATATGATGTTATCATCTACTGTAGAGACTTAAAGACATAAAGTGCACGTGTTATAACTGTAGCAGACGCTAAAGGCAAGTATTCTAACCCTTTTTCCGGTTCAATCTGGACAAGCTTTGTGATTCATGTATTCTTACGCATGAGTTAATGTCTGATAAAGTCAACGCCAATTCTTTCGGCTAGACTTATGATATGTTGGATTTCTTATAATCTATCAAGTATTGACAAGGATTTACCAAACTAATATTGGTGTGGTTTTCAAAAGTAGACTGAGTATGCTAAATTGTTTTGTCGTCAAACGACAGGCACGTGAGGTTGCCACAACTTAAACGTATACACGTTTAATGAATGTAGTGTTGATCAACATAGAGTACTATAGTCGATCACCTAGACGTGCTCGTAAGCTATGCTTTTACTTTACTGGACTTAGTGTCGGGATGTCCTTTTCAAAGTACTTATGAAATGTTCATGGTCTTGGACCGGAATTGATGTTTTACTGAATGTTGTTGTTATAAAACGTTTTTAAAGAAAAGAAGTGCTATTTTGAATTATCGATAGTACTTCGTAACTATTGTTCAGTTATTGTATGTCTTAAGCATGCTATTTTACTAGAATTGTTGTACTTGCTGAGCTAGTTAGGCTCACTCTTGCTTGAACCATATGAATGCAGCTAAGATCGAACGGACCGACGGATCCAACAAGGATAAAGGGAAGGCTAAGGCAAACCCGTAGATTACTTATGTAATAGTATAGGTTTGTAATGATAATATTTGCTATTATGACCAAAGACAATTGTAACGATTATAAAGAACCTGGGGAATGTTAATATTATTTTGAATATATATAAGACATTCGTTCTTTTGAGGCATTTCAATTGAATGTTTGTGTGAACTGTAGCACCGTGTAGAACCATCTGTCGGGTTGGAAGATACCCATATCTGGGGGCGTCACAGGTTGGTATCAAAGCCTTAGGTTATAAAACTTAAGGGGGGGATTTAAACCTTAAGTCATAACCTTAAGAAAAGTCAAAGAAATAAAAGATGGAAATTAACCTTATAAAAATGCATTATATATGTTATGTGTTTTATTATTCTACTGACGTGTACTAATCAAACTTATTTGTGTTGTTGTAGATGTCAGGAGAAAATAGAGACGTACAGGTAGTCAGTGAAGGATCGGTTAATCAGATAAAGATCATACCGAACCCCATAGCAGCAGAGCCCGAAGTAGTAGTGGTTGAGTCTGGAGACTCAGAGAGCTTAGACCTTATGTTCGTGTTCGATGGCATGCTAGAGGAAGAGGTGGAGGTAGTGTCCTTCAACCCGGTAGCAATAGCAGCAGAGATGGCTCCGGGGGAGTCAATGATATCACTCTTTATATCAGTGTTGGATAGAAACATCCATTACTGTCAGAAGGTTAAGGAGCTAAAGGCAGAGCTCCAGACTGTCATAGAAGATAAGACCGACGTGGAGTCTATGTGGGAACAGGAGCACGATGAGAGGGTTTTGGCCAAGGACAAGGTCCATGAGCTGAAACAGGAGGTCTTTGAGCTCAGGGGGGAGCTAAAGACCAAGAAGCAGAAGATAGGGAAAATGTCCTATATTCATAGGAGTTCTCATGCGAACTTTCAGCAGGGCTGGTTATCCCGTAGAAACATGGCAGACGTGGCATACTATCAGTCGTGATATTATCGTCGGTCTTGCCAAAGCGGATTTTGAGAATGCCTTAAGGCAGATGTAATCTATTAGTAGATAGAGTAGTTAGATATATAAATATTGTGTATCTAGTAGTGACGTAAAACCCCTCTTTTGTATAGCAAAAGGGTAGTCTTTTGTAAATCCCAATTTTTGGAAAGCAATTGCGGGAAAGTAATGTAATCAACTTAGGCTGTGTAATGTAACCGATGTAGTGTTATACTACAATAAATTAATATAAGTCTTTTTCAGAAAATGTGGAGTAATGAATATTTAAGTTATTGTTTAAAATTGGATAATAACTAACTAACAGGAAATAAATAATAACGAAATGTGTTGTTTATTGTAACAGCAAAATGCCGCCAAGAAAAGTGTCACATAATCAAGGCGCGAACGTAAATCAACCGGAGGGAGGTCCGGTTAACCCCATGCAGTAGTTTGTAAATCTTTTAATAGCAGCATTTAATAGAACTGGGGCTAACATCCCCGTAAATCCTGGTGTAGTACGAGCTACTATGTTTAAGGATTTTAAAAGCGTGGGTCCGCCGGTGTTCGAAACTATTTTCTCTAGTCTCTCTCTAAGAGCGGCTAGGGTTTTGTATTTTTGACGTAATCCCTAAAATGATTGAAATATATCGTATATATAGAAATTAGGAGGAATTAATAAAAACCTAATATTATTAAAATCCGAATTTATATATATATCTTAATTAAGTCTTACTTAATTAATATACCTATATATATATTATCCTATTAATTTAAATTTGTAATTTAAATACTATCAATCATATTGACATATTTAAATCTTTACAATTTAAATTAATTTCCTTTTAGTTACGTTCTATGTGTGTGACCTATATAGGTTATTATTACGTTGGCAATAATTTTAAAATCATATTATAAAATTATAAGCAGGTGGCGACATCTAGTAATGCATCACCGCTACCCAAGTAATAATAAGATCGATGATTCGATGCAACCTTTTGTGTGACCAATGTTTCAATGTAATTTAATCCTTTTAACCTTAATATCCTAGATTAAACTCGAGTCATGGAATGTGTCATACTCTTCATAATTTAATCTGAGTTTTTCTTGATCAATGAGTAGACTATATGAAACAAATCACTACTTGAGCATGGTCATACATTTCATAGTCCTACTCAATCAAGAGGCCTATGGATATCACCCCTAATATATAGGATGGTTAAATTCCATCTAGATCACTCATATTCCTCACACGATTCATGATGTACCCAATAATCACCTTTATAGTCCACCCTATTAAAGGTGACATTTGATGATATCAAAGTACATAAATTCCCGTGTATAAATATAGTGATTTCAGGTCGAAGGACCATTACATCATTGTCACTGTGAGAATTGCTAATGACACTTCGCATAATGCTCCACATACAATTCTCATGGTGGGTATGTCCAGTACATCGTTCTCTAATATGTACCTATGCATTAACTTAATATCTCATATATTTATGACCAATGAGATTTGGTCATCAGTCAATCCACATACTAGTCTTAATGCATCATTGTTGTCCCATCAACAATGATATTCGACTAGGGACATTTAAGAACAATGATACTAATTGTAATTATATAATCTCATGTTCAAGTCACATACTTGAAACTATATAATTTGCATCACTATTCTAAGGATTTTTATTATGTTAACATTTATATAACGCAGTAAATAAAACCATAATAAAATCATTCATTTATTCAATCAAATATAATATCAAAACGTTAAGCAATTATATCAAATAATTGGCCTCTAGGGCATAAACTCTAACAGGAATTGCTCCTGCCATATGGATACACGGTCTTCCTAACAATAAATTATATCCAGTGGTAATGTTTAACACTTGGAAGGATACGTAGAAAGTATGGAGACCAATCTCTAACAGAAGTTCGATTTCTCCTACAGCCTCTCGCCGAGATCCATCAAAGGCCTTTATGACTATATGACTAGTCCGGATTCGATTTAGATGGATATTCATTCTTTCTAACATGTCATAGGGACAGATGTTCAAGGACGATCCTCCATTTATCAACACACCTCTTACCACATATCCTAAGGACATCACTGCTATGTGCAATGACTTGTAATGACTCGTTCCCTCTGACGGTATATCATCATCCGTGAAAGATATTACATTGCTATTGAAAATGTGATTTATCAAATGATGAAACTTCTCGGTATCTACAGTCTTCAGCAGGTGAGCTTCTTCCGGTACTTTCACGAAGACCTTGCGAAGATCTTCCGAAGATAAAACCAAATCCATAATGGATATATGTCGAGGTGCTACTTTTAATCTTTGCACCACTTTGGCTTTATAATGCCCTATCTTGCTGAGGAATTCTTCAATTTTCTCCTCGGACACTTTTCCCTTGGATTTAATGACGGACTTTTTTACTCGTTGAGGTAGATACAACGGGTTTTCCTTTGATATAACAGCAGTGTGGTTTGATGTCAATCCCTCATCTTTCCCATAGTTCCATGGGACTATCTTCAAGCTGATTACAGGATACTACAGTCTGAATGGCAACATCAGAGGCTCGGGCACAACAACTCTCACATGATTCTTTCTCTCTTAATCCTTTTTCCCTTGAATTATCAGGGATGTTATAGGCAAGGCTCCTTTAGAGGATACGACTACTATAACTTCCCTCCATCTCTGTGTTCTAAGGGGAAATATCTCCTCTTCTTCAGGCAGAGTATTACCCCTATTTACCATTTGCAGGTCACCGCTATCGATCATATTTTGGATCAGGTGACGAAGTGCCCAACAATTTTCTGTGCTATGGCCAGGAGTGTTGGAGTGATATTGGCATATCCCGGTAGCATCAAATCTCTTAGAACGGGGGGTAACAATTATGTGATCTTCCTTTCATTAATCAACATATGTAGGACCTCCTCCATTGGTTGACCTAAGGGAGTAAATTTTCTTTTATCTGCATACTCTCAACGAGCTTGGGATCTAACTTTCCTTGCAAGTTTTTCTTCCCAAAGAAATTTTCCCACGTAAAAATCTATTATGGATAATGGGAGAGCTTTAAAGAATCTAAGATTTCTAACTATATTTAATTCCAAATTCCTAAGAAAAGAGTCAAGATAATATGCGATTTCCTTTCTTTTAGGCAAAAAGCACTTTTACACCACTGTGGTTGTAGTGTTTTAACCAATTAGCTAATGTGTTTTTAAAATATTCAATTAGCCCACTGTACTTTTTAAAAATGTTCAATCAACCCATTCCGTCCAATTTTTTGGACAGACGTTAAATAATTACACACGTGACATTGAAAAAAAAAATTATTATTTTCTGATGTGGCAACACAAAAAAAAAATCATTGATTATGTGGCATGTACAATACATGTTGACTTTATATTTAACTGTATAAGACCAAAAAAAAATTTAAATTTTTAGACAAAAAAAAATAATGCAAATTATAAACATAAATAAATTAATATTTATAAACATAAAGAAATAATGAAATTTTCTTTTTTTTTCTTTACCTAAATATTTATAATATGTATAATATTAATAAAAATTAATATTATAATATTTATAATATGTATGTTTTATTTAAAAATAAAAATAAAAATACTTTTATGTTTTAAAATACTTATAAAATTTTTAAAAATAAAAATATTTTTATGTTTTATTTTCTTTCTTTTTCTTTACCTAAATATTTATAATATGTATAATATTAATAAATTTTAATAATATAATATATATATTATATGTCAATGTATAATATAATAAAAAATTACTATTTATAATATGTATAATATTAATAAAATTTAATATTATAATATTTATAATATGTCTACTCGCTACCCAAAATTGATATCCATCAGTACTTAAATAATAACCATCTTGTTTCTAAAATCAGCCAAACGCTCCATCAATGTTCCATCTTGTTCGTCTCCTCCATCTTGTTGTGAGGTAATAAAGTCTCATCGGCTATAGCAAATTTGGGGAACCTTTAATCTCAACAGATCCAGAGGGGCGTTTAATCGATTTAATCGTCGTCTGCTACAGATCGTGAATCCTCTCTTGTTCAAAAGATTGCAGGAAGTTCTAAGTAGAAGTGTAAATCTATGGCTTTGGGTAGGGTTTCAATCGTCTGATTAAGATAAAAAGTGTAAATCTTCATTTGAAATCAAATGGGATTGGGTTTTGTTCGGTAATTCGATTTGGGGATTTGGGATATTTTTCAATGAAAGCCTTTTTTCTTTGCCGATTTGGTGTTTATTTTTTTGAGAAAGCTTGAAACTCTCTCGGGAAGAATTGATTTTATTTCTAGCAAAATTGACAACAAATTGATAAAAAGAAAAGGAATTAGGGTGTATGTAAATTAAAATTAATGATTGTATAATTAATTTTAATTTTTATGTCATTTGTTTAACTAATTTTTGCTAATTGTATCAAATTTTCTATTTTATGTTAATTATGTTCTTACCTTTTTTATATCATTAAAATATATATTAGTATTAATTTTTAAAATAAAAATAATTATTAAAAAGAAAGGAAAAGAGATAAAGAAAAGAATACAAATAAAGAAAAATGAATTAAAATATTTATTTTAATTTTATTATTATTTTAATTATTTTTTGTCACGTAATTAATGATTTTTTAATTTTTAATTTTTGTAGAAATTAATATAATGTTGTAATAGATCTCATTGATACAAAATTTTTTGATAAAGAGTGTTAAATGAGATGAATAAAATTAATTTTATTATTATTTTAATAAATATTATAATATTAATATTTATTAATATTATACATATTATAAATATTTAGGTAAAGAAAAAAAGAAAGAAAATTTCATTATTTCTTTATGTTTATAAATATTAATTTATTTATGTTTGTAATTTGTATTATTTCTTTTTTGTCTAATTTTTTTTTAAAAAAAATTGGTCTTATACAGTTAAATATAAAGTCAACATGTATCGTACATGCCACATAATCAATGATTTATTTTATTTTATTTTTTTGTGTTTCTATATTAGAAAATAATAATTTTTTGTTTTTTTTTCAATGCCACTTGTGTAATTATTTAACGTCCGTCCAAAAAATTAGACAGAATGGGTTGATTGAACATTTTTAAAAAATACAGTGGCCTAATTGAATATTTTAAAAGCACATTGACTAATTGGTTAAAACATTACAACCACAGTGGTGTAAAAGTGTTTTTTGCCCTTTCTTTTTTAAGGAGATTCACTTCTATCCCATTATGATATCCACCATAATGAGGAGTTCTATTTCAATTTTAGGACGGACATGTAAGAAGATGTGTGATCGTTATAAATACAAAGCTATATTTATTCTCACATCAGAGATATCTCCCAACGACTCAGACAGTCAAGTTTCTCTATGTGACCTCGTTTCTGTGTAAAATTGAACGCGCTATTGATGATTAGGCGCGTAGACAAAATCTTAACGTTAACACACACACACACACACACACATATATATATATATATATATATATATATATATATAGAGAGAGAGAGAGAGAGAGAGAGAGGTAGTGGTCTCCCTGTCCAAGCAACAGCTGTTAATGTAAATTTATATAGAAGTCAACAGCATCTTAAAAATTAGCTAATAGAACAGTCCAAACAATGCATTTCTCACCAGGACATCTGATACTTTTTTGGAAAATAGAGACCACTCCCTCTATTGCTACATAATAGGAAGTACAGAATAAATACAGAAACGTCATATCTGCTGAAAATAAAAATCAATTGAATCCATTTTTCTAAATTTTTTTAAATGGAATCTTTTAAATGGAACTGACCATATTCAGCATGTTGCAATGCACAATTACAAATTTCTGATCATGTTGAATGGCCTCAGAGAATTTCCAAAACTCTTCTGTTAATCACAATATAAGTACTTATTTCATCTAAATCATTTATATTCTAGCTTTCATATAGTATCATAAGCTTGCACAACAACACCTCCATTCAATGGATGGAGCCATCTTTTTCTTTGACAATTATGTCGGTTGTCAAATCTGCATAACCTGTTACATTGCCCTTCACTTATCGCGACCAATTTGTTTCTTTCTACGACTTCCTGTTTATTTCAGACCAAAACAAGAAATGAGCCAGCTAAAACAGATGGGCGTATTCATCTGATCTAGGTAACAAAGACACTAACACGGCAACTGGTTCTGACAAAGGTTCATATAGACACTTTAAGAGAAAACATATACCCTTAAAACAACTAAAAAAACTCAATAAACCTTGATATCACATGAAGCCAAATTTACAATATATGTTAACTTAAACGCATGTTTCTTTTTAGTTTTCACAAATAACAATCTGGTTATGTTTCAGATTTGTATACAAACAAAGTTTAACAAATTGCGTAGCTACTAATTACTCTTTCTAAAGCAAAAAAGACAATATGAGCCACCAAGTTATCTGAACACACATTCTAATATAATGTGAAAGAGTTTAGCTGTAACACCCCCTTCCCGAAAAGGAAAGGGAGGTCACGTGCAAAGCACAACAAACCTCAAAATAAATAAACAGAGCACTAACAACCTCAAAATATTAATAGTGGTGATCCATCAATAAAGTAATAAGAACAATTCTCCAACTAGAGTCAAAATAATCAAAACTTAAAATTTGAATCAACCTAACTGGTCGAAGGCAAAACTCTCATCACACTAATCCTGAATCACCCCTCGCAAACTCGCTTAAAGAAAAAACACAAAGATGAGCCAATTGCCCAAAGACGGATATCAAGATATACAAAAGATATACAACTGATATACGAAAACAGTTGAGACAAAATACTGAACAAGCCTCAAGTGCAAATACGTACGAACGAAAATGTAATATCCAAGGATCTGAATGGAATATATATGAATCAACATAATTGACGAAACCAATAAGAGAATAAAGAAATAACGAACTGAAGTAACTAACTCAATGACTTAAACTGAACAAAAACCAACAAAACTAATCCAATAAAATAATAGGCTGAAACAAACGGCTAGAGTTATTTCATACCGAATGAGCTCAAAAATATATCTTGCCACACAGGCAAGTCAAACTAATGCCACACAGGCAAATCGAATGATGCCACACAGGCAACCAAAATAATGCCACATAGGCAAATCAAATGATGCCACACAGGCAACCAAAATAATGCCACACAGGTAAATCACACATTGGACCGCGAATCCAAATGTATGCAAATCGGATAGTGTGTTTGGCACAACATCACTAATCCGCAGAACAGAAAACTAGGGTTAACTCATACACCTCCCACAACAAAACACCAAATGGCCCACTTCCTCCGGAGCCCAAACGGAGACGCCGTGGACTAATCACACTGCCACGGAGAGTGTCATGCCTCTCGTGCCAAGACGACATGCCTGTGGTACCCCCACAGGTGGTTATAGCTCAGGTATACCTTACGATATATTCTAACAAAAATATCATGTCACAACACATGCGACATAATACCAAAAAAAAAGGGTTCTATATGTACATGTTGAACCAACTCAAATTATAGTCACAAGGTTTCAAAAGGAAGGTAGCAACATGTACCGCTCTACAATTACCAAAATAAATACTAAACATGATATCCTAATTCAAAGAGTACAAATACGAGTCCAATGTGTCAACTCCAAAATGAAACAAATATATGAATTTCACAAGAAACAATTATGTGAAATAATAACAGAATTTGAAACGAGGAACAAAACGAACAAATCAAATTTAACAAAAGTATCGCTGAAAGAGTACGAAATCCGTACCTTAATATAGTACCAAAATAATTCATTGAAGCCAAATATCACCCGTTAGACTCCCTCAAATGCCAACGATATCAAATACGAAACGTTATTCACAACCTAAACATATTCACCTCAAATTAAAAAAATAATCCAAACTAATAATTCCAAAAAAAATCATAATCTATTTAATATGCCTTTAATCATCGTCTTTTATCAATTATTAATACCCCAAAATTTATATACCAAAAATAACTTTTTAAATTCCCTCCGTCCGATCTAAAAAAAAGTAATAATAATACAATTATAAGTGAGTTATTAATTATAAATTATATTAATATGAAATTATTTTCCCCAACTACATCAAACTACAATACAAACTCACATTACAATATATTAATTTTTTTTAATGATTATATCTCGTTTTATTTTGAAATTCGAGTATTACCGTTATCTATCTATCTATCTATCTATCTATCTATCTATCTATATATATATGACTCAAAGCAATCCTGTTAATCATGATTCAAGTATTACCGTTATCTCGTTTTTTTTTTTTAAGCAAGTTCAAAACGTATATACATACCATGGTAATCTAATCAATTAATATATATATATATATATATATATATATATATACATTCGGTCAAAACCAATTAAAACTTTGTCTTTATGCAATGACCCAATCAAAGTAATTCATTTCTAAGGAATAAACAAATCCTCGCCTACGAGCTGACAGTTAATGATATACAAAAAAAAAAAAAAAAAAGGCACCGCTTTGTTTCTTCTTTTTCTCATTTCTTTTTCCCGCCTCCTTTCTTTTTTCGATTCTGAAAAGGTTTAATGCTTGAGTAAATTAGGTTTAACTATGTATTTATTTATATAATGATGAACTCTCCTAATTTAAATAGAATTTTAATTTTACCCACACATATAAATTAAACCAAATTAGTTTTAAGGCCCAATTTTATCAACTTAATTTGTATCACTTATTAATATTCATTAGCCCACATAAATTAAATACAATTTGACCCAAATAAAAACAAAGTCCAATTAATATGTTTTAAAATTAAATTATTTTTTTTTCGGGTATTACATTAGCAATAAAGATTTTGAATGCATAATCTTACAAAAAGACTTGAGGAGTCCTAATATGATTGGCGGTCCACAGATACAAGTTAGATGATCTATCAAATACATTAAGAATTAATGTTTTAGTGGAAGGACTCCTATTTGAACTCCATTCTCTAGGGCTTTACATGAACTGGTCATTCTTATTTATATATTTATTTTAGGTAAGTTCTTAAACAGATCATTTTGTGAAGTTGAAAAGTCTCATATAGAAACAATCACAATTGACTTAATGCCAACCACTCTAGTTTTTGAAAGTACAGCTAATTGCATCTCCACGAGGAACAAAGAAATATTCCCTCCGTTTATGTTTAATTGACGTCTTAAGAAAAAACACTAAAATTAAGAAGCATAATTAATGGTTTGTCTGATTGAACAAAAATGGATATAAAATCTCAATATTACTCTTATTAAATTCATTGGAAAGATGAAAGAAAAAAAAAATTGTAGTATTTAATGTAGGGATAATATGGGAAACTAAGTCCTTTATCTACAAATCCCAGATAAAAAAGAACAAATTCACTCTCTAAAAAGACGGATAAAAAGGAATGGAAGGAGTAGTGCAGAAAGGAGACAGAGGCTTACCAGCAGAACTCTTGCTCCACAGAACCTCACCATCAATAGTTGTTAGGTACCCATCATCCAGGCGCTTCCATGTTTTGATAGACTTGACTGCTCCCCAACCACCCTTCTCTGATTTCTCCAAAGATGCAACCACTACCCTTGCCCTCCTCGCCCATCCAGCCTTACCATAAGCATGATATCCAAAGCCTCCGGCATAACAAAGATGTATACCAGTCAACTCACCACAAAAGTCATTGAGGTGATCATGGCCTGTGAAAACAGCCTTCACATCCCCTTCTTCCACCATGGTTGTAAAAAAGCCAGAGTTTACAGAAGCCGAGCTAATGCCTTCTTGTCTTACACCGGTGAAGTTTGAAGAGTCGAAGCTCGCGTATTCAGGTAGTGGAATGTGAAAGTATACAAGGCCAGGAGCAGGACCCTTCTGAGCCGCTGGCTTGTTTTTATATGCTTTCTGCATGAGAAAGATCATATGTAACAAACTCCGTAGATTATGATTGAATTTGAAGGCATAAGAGGCTGATCTGACTACATATACAAGTCATAAAAGTTGAATCAGAAATCTATAGCAAAGTTTTTTGAGAACTAGTACCTGAAGCTTCCTAGAAGTTCGTTGAAACCAAAGCTGCTGAGAGGGTTTAATCCAGCCATAGCCAGGGATGGCTGGGACGGTGGAGTAATCTCCGCTATCAAGGAAGTACAGATTGAGAATCGATTTATTCACAAAACTGGAACCTACAAGCCCGTTGACTTCTAGGTTGTAGTTCCCAAAACCATCAATAATGTGGACCTCAGGGGGGTTAAACTTAGACAGGGTGTGCTTCATACCAACAATATGTTTCATCACGCCTCCCCTGGATAATGAGGATTCCTGATCATGATTTCCCAAAATGGCTGCCCACGGGATGCCTGAGGATATAGCAGGGGCAAAGGCAGCATTCATAGACGCTGCTGCATCTGTCGCATCGAAACCATAGATGTTGTCCCCTGCATTCCAAGCAATAAGGCAATGTTTAATAATGCTCGGGAAAATGGATCAGTAAAATTTATCAACACCACAAGTAATTGTCAGAGGACAATATGCATAGTGAGCTAAATTAAATAAGGATGAATTCTTGTCTCCGCTCTATACATATTTGTGGTATAAACGTATGTATGTATGCATGTGGGCCTCTCTGTACACATCAACTATTTTTGTGAAAAAATATCATTGTTCTCTCTAAGTTTCAGAATGATAATTGGAAAATGGGGATCTATAAGCATTGCTAATTGTTCAATTTTGCTAACAGCTATATGTTTTTTTCCCAGTAATTATGATTTACATTTAAAAAAAACCATGAAAGATAGACAGTCTACAAGGGACATACCTCAGGAGTCAGGAGATGACTTCTGTTTCTTACACATAAATGAAAGGAAAAAAATCATTATAGGCAATAATGTTAGTTTTTCAGCGTACCCTAATATAACAATCTCTAATCTTTAGGAAAAAAACATACACTTAAGAGAAAAGTTGTCAGCAATTCATTTAGACTCTTAGCTCAATTTTAGTCTATTTTAAAGGGAAAATCTTATCTTGGGGCAGGGGGAACTTTTCTTTTCTTGTTTCTAAATTAGTAGGAATAGAGTATCAATATTAGTGATCCCTAAACCCCATTTAACAAATTAAGTTGTTGGTAATATGGAAAGTTTAATAAACCACTTGCACACTAACACGGTTCTTTCTTCCTCCATCAATTTATCTTATCCAATTTCATTTTCATCACTTAATAACTAAATTTTCAATCTCATGAATAAAAATGGCAGAAATTGGAAAAAACAAAGGCTAAGGTTGTTTGTAAAAATGATGTGGGATAAAACAATTTGTACTGGTTTATTATCACTTCCAGCTATTTAATCTCATAAATGTTTTATTTAATCTCTGACCTATTTTTGATCATATATAAAGTCATTTGATACCTTTTATAGATTATATAATATAACCTTTTCAAATAACGGACTGGACTAATCAAAGATAAAATAATCCGAAATTGTAATAAATTAGTACAAATAACCCCATCCATAATTTTTTGTAAACAAACATGGCCTTTAAAATAGGTAAACATATTAGATACCCGTGAAAACGATGAGGTGAGGTTTCTCGGCGAGGATCATGCGGCGGATAAAGGCGGTGGTGTTGAGATCGGAGCAAGAAGGCATCTGTTGCGGAAAAACATCTTCGCAATCTGTTTCCTTGCCGTTGGCATAGTGCATATCCGCCACTTGCAGTATCCTAAATTTCCCATTTTTGTCGAATCTCATATTCCCATCCAATTTGTTCTGTTTTTCTCTTTTAGCAGATGAAGAACAGCAGATCCGAACAGAACAAAGACAAATGAGGACGGCCACAACTATAACATTCAGATTCAACATGTTAATTTGTTGGGTTTTTTTGTTCAATCACTGGGTAATATTCTATACTCTCTTAAAAAAATTATTCAGTAAATTAATATATTGCTAGTCTTTTCTTTTGTTTGCCGCCTAACCAAACAAAATCCCCCTCTTTACTCCGAAAGACTCCCATAGCATTAAAATAAGCAATCCCTTCCCATTATTAACTTAACTTAAAATTTCACACAACTTTAGCTAAAGGTGAATAGTATATATTTAATTTAACATTTCACTCTTTTGTTTTTCGATAACAGATGGAGGATACTATAATTTTTCAATATTTTTCTATGTTTCGAAATATAGAATTAAAATTAATATAAAATATTTTCAAATATTATAAAATAAGAAATAAACTTTAAATAAAAGAAAAAAATAAATGGATCCATTTTGGTAGTCGATCGCATGCTGGGTAAATTTATTTGAGTAAAATACATTAAGACACCCTATAGATAACCATAATAACACTTACCACCCCTCTAGTTTTTCAAGTAACAATCAGTACCTCTCTAGTCTATAATATGTAACACCTCTAGTTTTTCAAGTAACAATCAAGACTCTCTCTACCTATAAAAATTAGGTATACGCCACCCATCTTGGGTCGCCACTTACATGGTACATAAAATTTAAATACAACTTACTAATATAACTGCTGTGGTACAATACGACATACATAAACCGAGAGTTCTGAATACAAATATTGTCTACTTTAGATATTATACAAACTCAAAAGGAGTCCTCATTACAATTATTATCACACTATTTCACGTAATAAATGAGGACTACTAATGCTATCCTCTCGACCATTACTCCGCTCCCCGACTCGTCCCAAATTATATTCTCATTTCCTCAAGAGAATAAAGAAAGAAAGGGTGAGCTCAAACTAGCCCAAAGAAGAAATATTATAACTAAGATAATGCGTAATAAATTATCAATAGTCTTCAACAATGTTAAACCGATAAAATACAATAAAAACCAGCTTTAATCAAGCAATGAATATGCAATCCATTAAAAGAGTCAAGTAGAAAATAAAGTCTACTATCTTTTAGGTTTTAAAAGGTTTTCATCAATTTTTATCACTAAGACTCAGCTTTAATGAATAAACCACAATATCTAATCATCCCCGTATCACTACATACAAGGATTTTCATCAAATTATCAATGGTCATGACTATACCGAATCACCCCCCGTCATAATCATATACAAAAAACTATCCATCACCGCATTACAGTGCCACCGAGGACTTTTTATCACATCATTTATATCAAGCCATGATTATACCGAATGATCCTCGGTCATAATCATACTAAGTTCATCTATGCACGTAAGCCAAAGATAACATAATATAATATAATAGGATGATGATGATGACATAATAATTCAATAAAACAAGTTCAAGAATTAATTTATTCAGAACTAATAACGCCCAAATTGTCAACAAGATATCGCTTTTGTAGAGTAAAAATTCAAGAATGATCAGAATATTTCCATGAAAAGATATCGATGAAACGCAAATATCAAGAATATTCTACTAATTTCATGGAGTATAAGTCAAAGTTTTAACCAAACCGGGTATAATAAAGAATGGAATAACAAAGGAAATCACCACGCATGCATGATTGATGATGTATGTAAAAGTATTCCAATGTAATAAATAATAACTGTGTCGTGAAATTCACAATCGTCGATGTTCCAAATGTAATAATAAAAATGGAACCAATCCTGTAAAACACATGATAGATATATTCCAATGTAATGATAAAGATTTTATGTGTCCTGTAAAAACACATGTGATATCCAAATGTAATAATAATAATAGATTTTAACCAGTCCTGTAAAACACACATGCATGTGATGTTCCAATGTAATAATAAAGAATGTCAATAAAATAGGTAAAACAAAGTATAATAAAAGAATGTCATATATATACCACGATATAGATATGTATAGGGTATGTCACATACAAAGTTATTCCAAATGTAAATAATAAAGAATGGAATAATATAGGGATTTCACCAAGTATAGGTATGCCACATATACAAATGTATATTCCAATTATTCCAATAATAAAGAATGGAATAATGTAATGTTCTTCTTCATGAATAAGAAAGAATAACACCCTTTACGGTACAAATAAATAATATCCCTTACCTTAAGAACCTAATATCGAAAAGTGAAGTAGTTAGTATACTTTTTTTCTTTCTCTCTATAGTTTCTCTCTGTAGTTTCAAATGAATTCGTAAGAAATAATGAAGGAATGAGCTTTCTATTTATAGAAAAACCGAGGGTGGCTCTTTGGTCTTAACGGCGGTCAAAACGACTTTCGTAATATCAAGAGACAACTACTATTCATGGGCGGGGTAATTAACCTCGAAATCAAGAGGCAATTAACTCTCGTAATATCAAGGGACAACTAATTCATGAAGGGGGCAATAACTCGTAATTAATATCAAGGGAATAACTACTAATTACTATCGATTTATCAGGTAATTACTATCGACGAAGGTAATTACTATTCACAAAGGTAATTACTATCGACGTAATTACTATCGACGAAGGTAATTACTATTCACAAAGGTAATTACTATTCACAAAGGTAATTACTATTCACAAAGGTAATTACTATTCACAAAGGTAATTACTATTCACAAAGGTAATTACTATCACAAAGGTAATTACTATTCACAAAGGTAATTACTATTCACAAAGGTAAATACTATCGACGAAGAGACTCTTAGATGATGACATATATATGATATATACCCCCCCCCAATAATCAAAAACCACAAACGCCTCATAATGTACTTTTTATATACATCAAGGATCAATAAATATTACCACAAATCATTTTATTTTTAATCAACACATATTTAATCTTTCAACAATTATTAATCATTTATAACTTGTCGCCTCAATTAATAATATAATATATAACATATATATGATACCGTGACAATAATTGAATCAATAATATAAGAGATATGATGCAAAGAATTATCGTCGAGAATAATAATCGAGTATAGCTAAGTGACTTCTCACGTAAGATCAATAATCAATACCGCCGCTACTACTAACAACGCCAGACATCGTTTTTTTTACTACCGGGTAGTTCAACAGCTTTTAATTCAAGAATACCTCCGCCGTTATTTTTATAGAAAGATAATTTTGTCGCTTTTTAACTACTACAAATACTTCCGCTAGGGGTCCACCATCATCGATCGAGCCATTGCATTATTTAATATTCCCCCACAAAAAAGAATATTCCCCACCAAACGAATATTTTATAACAACTCTTTACTTTGCAAAATTTATAAATATTACCCACAACTATAACATTATATCAAATTTATTCCATAATATTCAAAAATAATATTTATAGAAAATTCATCTTTATTTATAAAAGTCGGGTCTTACAACCTCCCTTCTTATGAAATTTCGCCTCAAAATTAGGGTACGACTGATATGATAAAGAGGTGAGGATACCTCAAATAACCTTTATCGTTAAAAATATTAAATTCATCTTCGCAATCCGCCAAAGATATTCATTAACAATTCATCTTTGCACTACAAAGCAAAGATATACAAATCAGAAACCAATAATGCCGAGACGCAATTTAATAAGATCACATGACACTTAATTATCCATGCACCAATCGCCAAGGATATTCGTGTTTTTTCAATTACTACCATGATTATACCGAATAATCCTCATCATAATCATACCAAGTCTATCAATGCACTACTACCAAAGACGACTTTTTACTACATCCATGAATTAATATTTCATCACGAGACTCACCAATAATTAATCCATATCATCGAATCATCCCCGCACTACAATTATTCAATCACGATCATTATCCATCATCACGCAAAAAGATAATCATTCATTAAGATTACGACCACGATTATCCATTATCCATCACTACTAAAGATAATCGTATTCATTAAGATCACGACCACAAATTATCCATGCACTACTACCAAAGATAATCGTATTCATTAAGATCACACCCATTATCCATGCACTACTACCAAAGATAATCGTATTCATTAAGATCACATCCATGCACTACTACCAAAAAGATAATCGTGGTATTCATTAAGATCACGACCACAAATTATCCACACTACACTACGTAAAAGATAATCGTAGTATTCATTAATAATCGTATATTCATTAAGATTACATCCATAATTATCCATGCACTACTACCAAAGATAATCGTGTTTTTTCAATTACTACTATGATTATACCGAATAATCCCCTCATCATCATAATCATACCAAGTCCATCTATGCACTACAGCCATGTATGACTTTCAACATAATATAAATATATGAGGATAATGATATAAAGAATCAATCAAAAATGAGATAAAGGATAAATATTAAACATTTATAATATAATTTATCCAGATTCAAGAATATCCCCATGTTATCAATCACTTAATAATCTCATAATCTAATATCATTAATATTATAACAATATTTTAATCACTTCTTAAATTTATAAACAATTTATCTCAATTGTTTACGCTTTTACCATATAATGCATTTAATCATTCAAAATGCCATACTCATAAGATATCATCACCAATTATCAAATCCTCATCAAAAAAAAATATATATACTCTATATAGATTCTCTAGCCATAAAAAATCTATTTTCAACTTTTTACATTTCACATAACATATTTAACTCATATATCAGAATTAAACTATTTTCATGAAAAATACCAAATCAGTCCCAAAAATATTTTTTTCTGGGATTTAGCATAATATAGTCCCATAATGAAAATATATTTTTCTCTAATTTTTAAAATTCATTTACTATTTTTCAAAAATCAATTTCTAATTAATTCCTTAAGAAATTAGCTACCTCAAGTTTAACTCCAAAAATTCCCAAATCTTGCAGGACCTCACACATGTTAATGTGAGCCTCCAGCTTTAAATTTCATGGTCATCTGAGTTATAGAACTCCAAATATAGCATTTTTTTCATCAAAAAAAACTAAATATTGAAATGGTCATAACTTGCTCATTTTAAGTCGAATGAGCTCATTTTTGGACACGATGTTTTTTATACCATATATTTTTTATGTCCCAAAAGGCCTGAATTTTTCACATAAATTTAGTGGCCGAAAACAAATTTTACAAAAAAAAATGCAAAGCAGCTTTTTTTTGATTTTTCAGTTTTGACTTTTTGCTAAAATCACCCACACACAAAAAATCTACAACACCTTTTTCATTGATTCCACTTGGATTAGTTAGGTAACTCATAGATCTAACTCTAGGACTTAACCACACTCAAAAATTCAAAATATAATAATAGATTTGGTCAATTGAATTTCATGTTACGCTTTTCACCAAAATCTGGTTTTTAACTCCTCAGATTTTTAAGAAACTTTCATGTTTTCACATACTAACCAACATAACTCATCATAACACTTACTAATACCACGATACCCATGATTTTCATTAGTCCAATGCTTTTATTATGACTTTCATCATAAACCACGAAACCGCTCTCATTTTAGTCAAGAAATATTCGAGGGTTTAAGAAATGGGTTTTATATCGGGGTCAATACGAAATTTCGATTTCACGCCTAAGTAGGCTAAGAAGTCTTCAAGAATACGCCAGAAATTTATTAATAATAGAAATATCATTCAAAACTCGCGACTTTCATCCAAGACTTGATAAGACGTCACATCGATACCAACTGTGACTTCTATCCCTTAACCTAGATAAGACCTCACAATGATACCTATAAACTTGCCATCTTCATTCACGATGTCGCCACAGAAAAGTCCGCTTTTGCATTTCCACACAAGGAAGTCAACAACGAAAGGTTCGGGGCTCTTTTATGGCTTGATATGACAATAATCGACTTTTAGTAGTTTTTGTTACTTTGATTCGCACAACAAGTTGGTTATGAATATAAAAAGCTAACAACCTTACGAAAAAAAGCATGATGAGTAGTTAACCAATCGATTCCTAAAATCACATCAAAGGCAAATATTTTCAAAAAGATAAGATCGACAGTAACGTGAAAATGTTTATTTGAATCAAACAAGATTTAAAAATAAGAAGCAGAACGGCGGCTCCTACTAACGGTTTCAACCAATAAGTCAAAGTTTAACTTCTTCTGAGTCAAATTTAAACGCTGAACACAACTAGTGAAATAAAAGAGTGGGTAGAACGGTATCTAACACTAGATAGACTTCGCAAGAGCTTATGATTAACTTACCCGTGATAATTTTATTCAGTTCCTCGTCACGAGAAAAAAAACCTCTCTTAAACTACCGGCTTTGGTTTGTCCGGGACAAATTTTTGTGCTCCATCCTAGTTGAATTTGTCTTCTAAACGACAAAATCGAGCTAAGTGACCTTCTTTCCACAATTATAACATGCTTTGACTCGCATGGCGCAGCTGGATCGATGTGTCCTCTCCTCCGCATTTGAAGCATACGATAGTGGTCTTTCTCCTTCCTTAACAACGGTGTCAGTGGTCGACGCTTTCCATCATCATCATTGAATCTCCTTTTCTTGAAATGTCCATTCTTATTGCTTTGACCGATTACCACCGGCGGTTACCATATCCGCCCGCCCGATTCCTCCACGCTTGTTGCTCACCACCGCTCACGACTACTCTCACCGGTATTATAATTTTTGTCACCGCTTCTTTTTTAAAGGCTGACTCGTTATCGCGCTTCCACTAATCGAGCCCTATTTACAACATCCAATACAAACACAGCTTTATGAGAAATAAGATGTCGACGATTCCCGCTTCAAACCTCTTAAAAAACATTCGCGCCATTCTCTCTTCATTATCCACCAAGTGGGACGAAATCGTGATAACTCCGCAAATTTTGCCTCGTATCATGACACTACCATATTGTTTTGTTCCAACTTGATAAACTCCACCTCCTTCATGTGGCGTAATACTTTCAGAAAGTATTTGTCGCTGAATGTCCCCCGAACTTCTCCCAAGATATCTTCAAGACAAAGAAGTCGAGTACGCTTTTACCGATTCCCACCAAGAATCGCCTCCGCAAAACATAAAGGCTAAAGTAGGGAACCTTTTGCTTCTCTGAGCATCCCAAAGACATCAAATATCTTGTAATCTGCTTATCCATGCTTCCGCCGTAAGTGGTTTTGGCTTCCCTTAAACTCCGGTGGTCCCAAATCCTTGAATTGTTTAATGCAAGACCGCCGAGAGTTTTCCGTGTTTCCACCCCACGCTTTTGATGTAAGTCGCTTTCACCGATGTCGTATGAATTTAAAACTCTTAAACGCATCTGCGCTCATCAATCGATCGTTGTTGTTGTTGTTACATGAGGATTATCGCCATCCCATCCGCACATTGTCCCGATTATCGATCCGTGGAGAATCAATACCTCCCGTGCTCCATCATATTCTCAACATTCTCTGATGCCATTTTCAAACACCGCCACAAAATAAGGGTTAATCGACATGAACATATTATCACTATACTCCGACCGACCAATCAAATACCAAATAAACTTAGTAGTAGTCATACTAGCTAAGGAATTCCCTATCTCTCCCTCCTAGTTCTAGTCTCACATCTTAGCCAGTGATCATATCCCTAAGCTCGATACCAACCGCGACGCCCCTAAAATTAGGTATACGCCACCCATCTCTCGGGTCGCCACTTACATGGTACATAATTTAAATACAACTTACTAATATAATCGTCGTAATATACGACAATACATAAACCGTGAGTTCTGATACAAATATTGTCTACTAGATATTATACAAACTCAAAAGGAGTCCTCATTACAATTATTATCATCACACTATTTCACGTATAATAGTGAGGACTACTAATGCTATCCTCTCGACCATTACTCCGCCCCGACTCGTCCCCAAATTTATATTCTCATTTCCTCAAGAGAATAAAGGAAAGAAAGGGTGAGCTCAACTAGCCCAAAGAAGAAATATTATAACTAAGATATAATGCGTAATAAATTATCAATAGTCTTCAACAATGTTAAACCGATAAAATACAATAGACAACCAGCTTTAATCAAGAATGAATATATGCATCCATTAAAAGAGTCAAGTAGAAAATAAAGTCTACTATCTTTTAGGTTTTAAAAGGTTTTCATCAATTTTTATCACTAAGACTCAGCTTTAATGAATAAACCACAATATCTAATCATCCCCGCATTACTACCAAGGATTTTCATCAAATTATCAATGGTCATGACTATACCGAATCACCCCCGGTCATAATCATACCAAAAAAAATCCATCATCGCATTACATGTGCCACCGAGGACTTTTTATCACATCATTTATAACAAGCCATGATTATTATACCGAATGATCCCCGGTCATAATCATACTAAGTTCATCTACGCACGTAAAGCAAAAAGATAACATAATATAATATGAGGATGATGATGAAATGACATAATAATTCAATAAAACAAGTTCAAGAATTAATTTATTCAGAACTAATAACGCCCAAATTGTCAACACGATATCGCTTTTGTAGAGAGTAAAATTCAAGAATGATCGTAAGAATATTTCCATGAAAAGATATCGATGAAACGCAAATATCAAGAATATTCTACTAATTTCATGGAGTATATAAGTCAAAGTTTTAACCAACCGGGTATAATAAAGAATGGAATAACAAAGGAAATCACCACGCATGCGATATTGCATGATGATGATGTGTTATTCCAATGTAATAATAATAATAATAACCAAAAAAGAAATTCACACCGACACAGATGTTCCAATGTAATAATAAAGATGGAACCAGATCCTGTAAAAACACACATATAGATATTCCAACAGTATGATAAAGATTTTAACCAGTCCTGTAAAACACATATGTGATGTTCCAATGTAATAATAATAAAGATTTTAACCAGTCCTGTAAAACACACACATGTGATGTTCCAATGTAATAATAAAGAATGTCACCAAGTATAGGTAAAACCACGATACAAGATATTATATAGATATGGGTATGTATACACATATAAAAGTATTCCAATGTATTAATAAAAAAGAATGGAATAATATATGGATTTCAATAAGTATAGGTAATAACAGAGGATTTCACCAAGTATAGTAGTACGCCACAGATAAAAAGTTATTCCAATGTAATAATAAAGAATGGAATAATGTAAGTTCTCTTCATGAATAAGAAAGAATAACACCCCTTACGGTACAACAAATAATATCCCTTACCTTAAAGAACCAATATCGAAAAGTGAAGTAGTATATACTTTTCTTTCTCTCTCTAGTTTTCTCTCTAGTTTCAATGAATTCGTAAGAAATAATGAAGGAATGAGCTTTCTATTTATAGAAAAACCGAGGGTGGCTTTCGGTCTTAACGGCGGTCAAAAAACGACTTTCGTAATATCAAGAGACAACTACTATTCATGGAAGGGGTAATTAACCTCGAACAATCAAGAGGCAATTTAACTCTCGTAATATCAAGGGACAACTACTATTTCATGGGTAATTACTATAACTATATCGATTACGGTAATTACTATTAATTACGATTAAAGGTAATTACTATCGACGAAGGTAATTACTATCGACGAAGGTAATTACTATCGACGAAGGTAATTACTATCGACGGTAAGGTAATTACTATCGACAAAGGTAATTACTATTCACAAAGGTAATTACTATTCACAAAGGTAATTACTATTCACAAAGGTAATTACTATTCACAAAGGTAATTACTATATTCACAAAGGTAATTACTATTCACAAAGGTAAATACTATCGACGAAG
Organism: Panax quinquefolius; assembly: GCA_020205615.1. Taxonomy (NCBI): domain Eukaryota; kingdom Viridiplantae; phylum Streptophyta; class Magnoliopsida; order Apiales; family Araliaceae; genus Panax; species Panax quinquefolius. Next base: position 188,708 of record JAINUW010000172.1, on the reverse strand, counting down.
AGACTTTTAGATGATGACATATATATGGCCCCCATAAAAATAATCAAACTTACCACAAACGCCTCATAATGTACTTTTTTATATACATCAAGGATCAATAAATATTACCACAAATCATTTTATTTTTAATCAACACATATTTAATCTTTCAACAATTATTAATCATTTATAACTTGTCGCCTCAATTAATAATATAATATATATATATGATGATATCGCGACAATAATAATCAATCAATAATATAAGAGATATGATGCAAAGAATTATCGTAGTAATAATCGAGTATAGCTAAGTGACTTCACGTAAGATCATCAATAATCAATACCGCAGTGCTACTACGCAACCACGCCAGACATCGCATTTTTTACTACCGTAGTTCAACAGCTTTTTAATCAGAAACCTCTCCGCCGTTTTTTTAGAAAAGATAATTTTGTCGCTTTTCTAACTACGATAATACTTCCGCTAGGGGTCCACCATCGATTGAGCCGTCGCATTTAATATTCCCCCAAAAAAATAATATTCCCCACCAAACGTAATATTTTATAACAACTTGCTTACTTTGCAAAATTTATAAATATTACCCACCTACAACTATAACATTATATCAAATTTATTCCATAATATTCAAAAATAATATTTATAGAAAATTCATCTTTATTTATAAAAGTCGAGGCACTCAATACCGAACCGGAGATAACACTGGAAGACAAGCCCACCTCAGAGATGACACTGAGGACCTTCAACACTTGCAGCAGTCCAATCTCAGAGATAACCCTGAGCAACGTCTCCTTTATCAGCCCAAATCGGTGATAACCCCGGTGAGGGGCAAAGTCGTCATCTTGCCACCTTGACGCCACATAGCGCCGTTTCAACATTTCATACATACATTTCTACACAACAATGTCCCACAAGAACCAAGGAAGTTCAATCCCGAGTGACAATTACGCAGGGTAACGGATAGAATTTGAAGCTTGAAGACCGGAGGGCATGGTCCCATCTTCCTGACTTCGTACAACCTCTAATCCCATGTCATTGCATAACTCTCGACAACGGCGGTCCGAAATAGGTCTTTCATACCTCAGTCGGAGGCCCGAATTGCAATTCTGAAAGTTTGAACGGACATTACAAAGGTACGCAGACACGCATTTCTTGAGACGACGTGACCATGGGGCCCGGGGATTTTACCACCGCAGTGAGTACAATCATGACATCCGCCTCTATAAATAGAGGGCTTGGGGTGGCCATTTTGTAAGAGAAAAAGGCGAGGAAGCCCTGTCGAATTTGCTCTGTACTCACCCTACACTGAGTGTTTTCTCCTTTTAAACACTTGTGAGCTCACATATAGCTACTTTTGTACCGGCAAAAGCCGAGTGTTCATCCCTTTAAAGATATAGAAGTCTTCTTTGGCAGCCCACTGTAAGCCTTCTCACACACTTTAAAGTATTTATCTTCATCTTTGCACACACTATTCTTCATATTGAGAGTCGTGTAACGTGTATTTGCCTGAATTTTGGTCCGTGGTTTTATTTCAGTCTGTATTTACATATATATATATATATATTATATGGACTAACATTATCGAGTTATGCCTCGATTGAGCCTAAACTTTGGTCTGGAGCGTTTACCCGCTTTTGTATATATATACTTATATATATAAATTGTATGTTGAACTTTGTTCGATGAGCCTGAACTTGATGCTGTATCATTTCTTCGCTTTAATATATATATTTATATATATTAACTGTTGTTGGACTCTGTTCAATGAGCCTGGATTTTACATCCGGAGCGTTTATTGTTTTATTACACATATATCATTATATATATCAACCGTGTGTCGAACTCTATTCGATGAGCCTAGATTTTACATCCAAAGGTGTTTACCGCTTTTATATATATATATATATATATATATATATATATATATATATATATATATATATATATATATATTAATCCACTTTGAGTTTATTTCGTGGCGGTTGATCGCTTTTACTGACTTTCTTTACATTTCGTCACTTTGGAGTGTACTTACATGGCGGTTGATTGCTTTTTGACTTTATTTACATTTCGATCCCCCCCATGGAGGTGCTTCGTGGTGGTGATCATATCGTATATATATATTTATAGCTTTTATATATACACCTTGACTATCGCTTTATTATCGATCATGGCATCATGAGACCCCAAATTTTATGAATAAAGATTTAATTTTCTCAAATATTTTTTTTTATATTATGGTGTGGATTTGATATAATGTTATAGTTGTGGGTAATATTTATAAATTTTGCAAAATGTAACCCCAAATTTTATGCAAGTTGTTATATAATATTCGATTGGTTATAGTTGTGGGTAATATTCTTTTTTTGCAAAGTAAGTAAGTTGTTGGGAATATTGGTCGTAATATTCACATTTATGACACAATCATTGGTGGACCCCACAACGGAAGTATTGTCGTAGTTAGAAAACGATGTAAATTATCTTTTATAAAAATAACGGCGAAAGTGTTACCGTTAAAACCGTTGAACTACCCTAGTAGTAAAAGTACAATAATACGCTGTGGTCGCATAAGAAGCACACCAGTATTGATTATTGATGCTTACGTGAGAAGTCACTCAGCTTATACTCAATTATTGCTATAAGAATTGTTGCATCATATCTCTCATATTATTGATTCAATTATTGTCACAAAGATCATCCGTCAGATATAATATGTTATATTATTAAATCAATAATTGAGACGATAAAGTTATTCATATTATTATTTGCAATATTGACAATGTCTAGAAGTTCTCACAAGGAGAGGTTTGGTCACCTAATCATGCGCCAATAAGGAGAAATCCTTATCGAAAGCCCCTCTTTCCTCGGAAACGACCGGTTGTTAAATATCAGAATTATAATATTAATGATGAATAAGTTCGTGTTGATTAAAGATGAAATTGATAGTTCCATTGTGTTGGGAATTATTAGTGTTAGTGAAAATCGACATTTATTTCGATAATAATTGATGTCCTGGAGGTTATATTGACCAATCGGGTATTCGGGGCACTTTTTGTGTCGATAGTATTATTCACGCAATACTATTCACCGTTACTATTCACTTTAGTATTGTTCACTCTATATTTAGGACACTTTTCGTGTCAGAGTACTATTCACGGGTTACTTATTATTCACCCGATTACTATTCACTTTAGCATTGTTCAACCCGGTATTTGGGACACTTTTTTGTGTTAGGGTACTATTCCCAAAGTACTATTCACGGGGTACTATTCACCTGAAAAATATATCTCTTTTTGGTCCAAATCATTTTGGGTACAATATTATTCTAGGAGGAGATGTGATAATTTTTTAGACCGTTGGTTGAAGTTATAATAGTAAATCAATATGGATCGTTGGTTGAAGATATAATAATAAATCAATATGAATCACTATTGGAAAGTTATAATAGTAGTAAATCAATATGGATCGCTAGTTTAAAGTTTTAATAAAAATTAAGATGGACCGTTGCTTTAAGTTTAATAATAGTAAATCAATATGGACCGTCTCGCTTAAAAGTAAATCAATCTGACCGCTCTGCTCATGAATTAGTTACTATTCATTCATTCTCCTATAAATAGAAGCTCATTCCTTCATTATTTCTTACGAATTCAATTAAACTCTAGAGAGAGAAACTATAGAGAGAAAGAAGAAAAGTATTCTCGCTACTTCACTACTCCAATATCCAGCTTTTTTTCTAAGGTAAGGGGTATTATTTTTTCAGATTCATGAAGAGAATTTTCTTATTCATACTTCTTCCATTCCATTCTTTATTATTATGTTGAATAACTCAGATATGCTAAGTACCGCATATATGGTGAAATTCTTCTCGTTATTCCATTCTTTATTATTATGTTGAATAACTCGCTTATGCGGTATCGCATACATGGTGAAATTTCTTATTATTCCATTCTTTATTATTCTGTTGAATATCCTCGTCTGTATTTACGCATTCATTTATTCCGGTTCCATTATTTTATTATTCTTATTTTTAATATCCTCGTCCATTCCATTCTTTATTATTCGGTTATCGCGGCGACCGGTTTATTATTCCATTATTTATTATTCTATCTGAATATCCTCGTCTGCAAGGCGCTTTTATTCCGGTTCCATTATTTATTATTCTCGTTGAATAACCTCGTCTCAGCCGCATTATCGCATCGCATGGTGAATTCTTCTATTATTCCATTCTTTATTATTCTTTTGAATAACTCGTCTATGTGGATTACCACATGCATGGTGAATGATCCTTTGTATTCATTCCTTTATTAAATTGTGAAAATGATCTCGTCATACGTGGATTACCGCATGGCGGGCGGTGAAAAAATCCATTTCAGCTTCATATATTCTATTATACTCAAATAAGTTAAAGTTTTGCTTCTATACTCCATGAAATTAGTGGAATATCCTTGATATTTAAGCTTCATCCAAAGATCTTTTCATGAAATATTCTTCTCGAAATTATTCTTGAATTTTACTCCACAAAGCAAATCATGTCGATAATTTGACGTTATTGAAGTTCGGATAAATTAATTTATAAATCTTTAAAATTTATTCTTGAACTTGTTTTATTGAATTATTATGTCATCATCATCATCCTCATGCTTATATTGTGATGAAAGTCATCTTTGGCTTACGTGCATAGATGGACTTGGTATGATTATGACTGTGGATTATTCTAAGATAATCATAACCGTAATGTGACGAATGATGTGGTAAAAGTCCTCATCGGCCCAGAGTTCATCGATGGATGCTTGTTGTATGATTATGACCGTGATTATTCGCCATAGTCATGACCATTGATGATTACAATGAATATCCTCGCCGTGGTGCGTGGATGATTCGATTTTTATTTATTGTCGAGTCTCAAATGATAAAAAAGTTGATGAAAAACTTTTTAAATCATAGAAGATAGTAGATTTTATTCTTTACTTGACTTTTCTAATGGATTGCTTATTCCGCCGCCCAGCTTGTTGATCTAAAACTGTTGTTTATTATATTCTATCGCTTGTTATATCATTGAAGCTAATGATAATTTATTCTCGCATTATCTTAGTCATAATATTTCTTATCGGGCTAGTTGAGCTCACCCTTTTTTTCATTGTTTTCTCTTCTTGAAATGAGAACGTAGTTGACTAGTCTGGGAACCCGAGTGAGTGATGGTCCTAGATGGTGCATTAGTAGTCCTCACTATTCTATGAAATAATGTGATAATAAATGTAATGAGGACTCCATTGAGTGTGGATATTGTCTAGATGACAATATTCTTATTAAAACTCACAACATATGTTTTTTTTATTTTACACGATTCGTCAGATAATTAAGTTGTATTTGTATTTTGTACCATGTATTTGGCGCACTCAAGATGGGTGATGTATACCTATTTTGGGGGCGCCACAACAGTATCAAAGCTTAGGATACGATCCCCGGCCGAGATGTGAGACAAGAACTAGGAGGGAGAGACGGGGAATTCTTCGCTAGTATGACCTACCTAAGTTTATTTGGTATTTAATTGGTCTCACGTAGTATAGGGATAATATGTGATATGTTAATTAACCCTTGTTTTGTGGTAGTTTTTGAAAATGGCATCCAAAAATGTTGAGATCAACAATGAAGCACATGAGACCGCTGAGTCACCAACGATCAATACCCGTGATAATGTGCAACAGAAGACAATAATCCTCGTGTAAACAACAACACCGATCAAATGATGAACGATGGGATGTTCAGAGGCTTTATGCAATTCATGCAACATCAAAGCGAGAGACTCCTCGCTCAAAATGCAGGGAAACAATGGCAACTCACTACTCATTCACCGCTAAGCGCTTCAAGGAGCCGGGACCACCGAGTTTTTGGGAAAGCCGTAACCACTTAAGGCGAGAGACGTGGTTAAAGCAGATCACCAAGATATTTGATGTCTTGGGATGCTCCGAGGAGCAAAAGGTTCCTTTGCCACCTTTATGTTATGCGTGAAGAGGCAGACATCGGGTGGGAATCAGAAACGCACTCCACCGACGACGACAAGATGTCTCGGAGAAGTTCCAAGAGTCGTTCAACGACAAGTACTTTCCCGAAAGTATTCGCACACATAAGGAGGTGGAGTTTATCAAGTCGAGCAAAACAATACGACCGCGTTCGCAATACGAGGCTAAATTTGCCGAGTTATCCCGGCTTTCATCCCATTTGGTCGATAATGAGGAGCGAATGACGCTAATGTTTCTAAGAGGTTTGAAACCCGATATACGCCAATACCTCATTTCTCACAAACTTTGTTTATATTCGATGTTGTTGTGAATAGGGCTCAATTATTGAGCGCCGATAATGAGTCAAGACAACCAAAAGGTAACGACCAACAACACGATAATAATCGCATCCGGCAAGCAACGCACCATCGAACAATGATAACCATCGTGGGGGAAATTATCATGCCAAGAATGGTAACCACTTCTTGTGGTAATCATGGCCAAGATAATAGAAGTGGAAATTTCAAGAAGAGAAGGTTCAATAATGATGGAAAGACAACAAAGACCAAAGACCAAAGCTTTTTAAGGAAGAAGAACACCACCAATCAGATGCTTTAAAAATGCGAGGGGAGGACACATCAACCCAAACAACGTGATGCAAAATCCAAAGCATGTTACAATTGTGGAAAAGAAGGTCACCTAGCTCGATTTTGTCGCACACCAAAGTCAAGTCCAATGGACTATGGCACCAAAGGCGATCACGACAAAAAACAAAGTTTGTGGTTTCAGTGAAGAGCATTTTTTTTCGACTTCTCAAAAGTGAGTAACCCGAACGGTTAGCACGGGTTAGTTAATTATAAATTTTTGCAAAGTCTATACCTTATTAGATACCGGTTCTACCCATTCTTTTATCTCTTTGCTTATGCTCAACGCTTAAATTTAACTCCTGAGAGAAATTAGACTTTTACTTATTGGTTGAAACTTCAAGCTAGAGAAACCTTCGTTACCTCCACTCGCTTATAAATCTTGTTTGATTCAAATCGACACTTTCACGCTACTCGTCCGATCTTATCTCTTTGAAAATACTTGCCTTTGATGTGATTTTAGGAATCGATTGTTAACTACTCATCATGCTTTTTCGTAAGGTTGTTAGCTTTCATATTCCTAACCAACCTCATTATGCTAATTCAAGCAACCAAACCACTAAAGTCAATCATCATCATATCAAGCCATAAGTAAAGAGCCCCGAGCCTTTCACCGTTGACTTCCTTGTGTGGAATGCACCAAGCGCTTTTTTCAGGGGACGCGTGAATAATGACGGCAAAGTTGATAGGTATCAATGTGACGTACTATCCAAGTCTTGGATGAGAGTCACAATTTTGAATGATATTTCTATTGTTAATAAATTTCCGACGATTCTTGAAGACTTCTTAGCCTACCCCCCTAGAGCGTGAAATCGAATTTTGTATCGAATTCCAAAGACAAAACCCATTTCTAAAACCCTCAAATATTTCTTCACCCAAAACGAACGTAATATGCGCCAAAGACGTTGGCTCGAGTCATTGAAGATTACGATCGTACCATTCAATATCATCGTGGAAGAGCGAAACGTGGTAGTCGACGACGCGCTTGAGTAGAAGATCGTATGCGTTACTTATGAGTGCGATGTTGTTAACACAAAAAACCCCATTTCAGATAACTTACAAATGATGAAGATAGAGTTAAAGACTCTAGGGACTCACGTGAAGATAACGAATATACGATTAGAATCGACTTTAATCGATAAAGTTAAAGTCGCTCAAGCTACACACTCGGAGATGATGAATGTGAAGAAGAAGGTTCAAGAGGGCGTTATTCTAGAAGCAAGAATCGATGAAGAGAGAAAATCTCAACCCTCGATTTTATCGCCCATTTGAAATCCTCGATCGAGTAGAACCGCGGCCTATAGACTCGCTTTTACCGCCAAGTATGTCGCGTGTTCATAACGCTTTTTTTCACGATCGATGTTACGTAAATATGTGGACGACCAAACCACATTATTAAAATTAGAACTAGACGAGATAGCGTAAGATTTAACGTATGAGGAGATACGTGTTAAAAATCTTGATAAGAAGGATCATATTCAACACTCAAAGGTTATACCTCAAGAGTTAGAATCAATGAAAGTCAAGGTATCCTCACCCTTTCTCAAGATACCAGTATGTACGCACGTAAATTTCGAGGGCAAAATTTCATAAGGAGGGGAGATTGTGAGACCCCAAATTTTATGAATAAAGATTTAATTTTCTCAAATATTTTTTTTATATTATGGTGTGGATTTGATATAATGTTATAGTTGTGGGTAATATTTATAAATTTTGCAAAGTAAGCAAGTTGTTATATAATATTCGATTGGTCGGGGAATATTCTTTTTAACGTGGAATATTCGTATTTACGATTGGCACAATCATCAGTGGACCCCAATAACGTAAGTATTGTCGTAGTTAGAAAACGACAAAATTATCTTTTATAAAAATAAACTAACGAAAAGTGTTACCGTTAAAACTGCTTGAACTACCCTAGTAGTAAAAGTACAAAGAATACGCTGTGGTTGCATAAGAAGCACACCAGTATTGATTATTGATGCTTACGTGAGAAGTCACTCGCTTATACTCAATTATTGCTACAAAGAATTGTCGCATCATATCTCTCATATTATCGATTCAATTATTATCACAAGATCATCTCGCATATATGTTATATTATTAAATCAATAATTGAGACGACAAAAGTTATTCATATTATTATTTGCAATATTGACAATGTCTAGAAGTTCTCAAAGGAGAGGTTTGGTCACCTAATCAAGCGCGCCAATAAGGAGAAATCCTTATCGAAAGCCCCTTCTTTCCGGGAACGACCGTTATTAAATATCATGAGTTATAATATTAATGATGAATAAGTTCGTGTTGATTAAAGATGAAATTGATAGTTCCATCAGGTTGGATTTATTAGTGTTAGTGGAAATCGATATTTATTTCGATAATAATTGATGTCCGGAGGTTATATTGACCAATTCACCCTTGATAATATTCACTCTAATATTGTTCACTCGGTATTTTGGGACACTTTTCGTAAGTCAAGTACTATTCACTAAGTTCTACTATTCACTTGGTACTATTCACCCAAAAAATATATTTCTTTTCGGTCCAAATCATTTTGGGTACAATATTATTCCACGAGGAGATGTGATAATTTTTCAAACCATTGGTTGAAGTTATAATAGTAAATCAATATGGATCGTTAGTTGAAGATATAATAGTAAATCAATATGGACCGCTGGTGTAAAGTTATAATAGTAAATCAATATGGATCGCTGGTTTAAAGTTTTAATAGTAAATCAGTATGGACCGTTGCTTTAATTTTAATAGTAAATCAATATGGACCGCCCGTTTAAAAGTAAATCAATCTGGATCGTTCATGAATTAGTTACTATTCAGTCCATTCTCCTATAAATAGAAACTTATTCCTTCATTATTTCTTTTGAATTCACTGAAACTCTAGAGAGAGAAACTATAGAGAGAAAGAAGAAAAGTATTTTGTTACTTCACTACTCCAATATCCAGTTTCTTCTAAGGTAAGGGGTATTATTTCTTTCGTATTTATGAAGAGAATTTCTGTTATTCCATTCTTTATTATTATGTTGAAATAACCTGTATATGCGAAGTACCGCATACATGGTGAAATTCTTCTGTTATTCCATTCTTATTATTCTGTTGGAATAACCTGTTTATGCGAAGTACCGCATACATGGTGAAATTCTTCTAATTCCGTTCTTTATTATTGTGGACGACCAATTATTACAATTCCAAGTAAACCGACACATCAAGTCTAAAATGTAATATTTCTAAATCATTGGAATGAATGGAGCTCTCATCACACTTGCCCTCGATTCTCCGACACACCGCTAAAAGAAAACACAAAGATGAGCCAAACGCCCAATGCGGATATATAGAATACAAATAATGGACCAAATAACTAACTCAATTAAATGAAAAGAGACGAAACGAAACGAACAAATCTAACACAACGAAATAATAGGCTGAATCAAATGGCTGAGTGTTATTTCATACCGAGCTCGAAATAAAATAGAAATATACCTTGCCACACGAGCAAGTCAAATAATGCCACAGTAGGCAAGTCAAATAATGCCACACAGTAAGTTACACACATTGGACCGCTAATCCAATGTATGTAAAATCGAAAGGCGTGTTTGGCACAAACATCACCACTCACATGAGTAATGTAACGTAGCAGAAAACTAGGGTCGACCCATACGCCTCCCACAACAAAATACCAAATGGCCAACTCCCAACGGAGCACAAAGCGGAGACGCCGCCAGGACTCGATCACACCGCCACTAAGGTGTCATGCCTCGGTGCCAAGAGGACATGCCATGTGGTACCCCACAGTGTGGTTATAGCTCGTATACCCTACACGGTATTCTAACAAATATAATGTCACAACACATGCGACACAACAAAGGGGTTCTAAAATGTACATGTTGAACTGAATCAAATCATCAACACAAGTCTCCAAAAATATACTAACATGTACATTACTACAAGATCAAAATAATTCAATAGACATGATACACTAGTCTAAAGAGTACAAATAGGAGTTCTAATAAAAATGCCCAAACAGACTATCACAATAAATTGACAAGAAATAATTATGAGAGACAATACTAAATTTCGAAACGAATAACGAAACGAACAATTCAAAATAAATGAGTCTCGCTGAAAAAGTACGGAATCCGTACCTGGATTAAGCAATGTAATACCCAAAATTATTATCCCAATATAGTTCGTTAAATTCCTTCCGTTCGAACTAATTTAAACAAAATAATAATAAATAATATAAGTATACATACCAATCAGATAACTAAAAAAATTCATGTTGTTCAATTACAAACATAATAAAATTTTACTAAAGTAATATAACCAATATACATAATAATCAGTGACATAGCTGTTAAAATTGATAGTCCTGTACATTTTATACATAAAGAATAATTTAATTGAAGATACCAATTTCTCACATTAATTTCATAAAGGCTGACAACGTAGGTAATGCATATATATAATTAAGTGATTCAATTACTAATGATGCAGACCTTGATTGACCACATAAAACTGTTATTGGAGTGGAAAAGAAAAAAAACCCACACATTATGCTATGGAATTTGGTGACATCACCGAATACGGAATACCCACATACTAGTATTAATATTTGACTGCAAAGAAGTGACACATGCATAGGAACCAACAGTTAATGATAGAAAAAAAAAGAACAACCACCTGCTTTTGCTTCTCTTTTCTGCTATCTCTCGCCGCCGCCTCCTTTCTTTTAAGTTCTATTCCCACAATTTGTCTCATCAGACTTGATAAAGCAAAATTATGTTTTGTACTTATTTATTAATTAATATATCTTATTAACTCTCCAAATTTTAATAGGATTTTAAAAATTACACAATTATAAATTAGACCCACTTAATTTAAAGCCCAAATGGTACTAAATTAATTTATCCACACTTATTAATATTTATTAGCCCATATAAATTAAATACTAGTTTGACCTAAATAAATGACAAAGTCCAATTAATATGTTTGTAAAACAAAATAATCTTTTATTATTTAATATTTTTTTTTTCGGTTATTACATCACCTACCCCTTAAAAGAATTCCGTTCCCGGAATCAAAAGAATAGAACGTACCTAATTATCAAAAAGATGCGGATATTCCGCTTGAATAGACTCCTCAAGCTCCCAAGTGGCTTCTCGCTCCGAATGGTTCCTCCACAGAACCTTAACAAACGGAATAGTCTTCCTCCTCATAATCCTTTCTTGACGATCCAAAATCGCCTCAACTTTCTCCTCACAGGTAAGATCCTCCTGAATCTTATCGAATGGATATTGCACCACATGCAACGGATGATAATTATAACTTCTCACATTATGAGATTAATGTGAGAAATTGGTATCTTCAATTAAATTATTCTTTATGTATAAAATGTACAGGACTATCAATTTTAAAAGCTATGTCACTGATTATTATGTATATTGGTTATATTACTTTAGTAAAATTTTATTATGTTTGTAATTCGAACAACATGAATTTTTTTTAGTTATACAGTTGGTATGTATACTTATATTATTTATTATTATTTTGTTTAAATTAGTTCGAACGGAAGGAATTTAACGAACTATATTGGGATAATAATTTTGGGTATTACATTGCTTAATCCAGGTACGGATTCCGTACTTTTTCAGCGAGACTCATTTATTTTGAATTGTTTGTTTCGTTATTCGTTTCGAAATTTAGTATTGTCTCTCATAATTATTTCTTGTCAATTTATTGTGATAGTCTGTTTGGGCATTTTTATTAGAACTCCTATTTGTACTCTTTAGACTAGTGTATCATGTCTATTGAATTATTTTGATCTTGTAGTAATGTACATGTTAGTATATTTTTGGAGACTTGTGTTGATGATTTGATTCAGTTCAACATGTACATTTTAGAACCCCTTTGTTGTGTCGCATGTGTTGTGACATTATATTTGTTAGAATACCGTAGGGTATACCTGAGCTATAATCACCTGTGGGGGTACCATAGGCATGTCTTCTTGGCACCGAGGCATGACACCTTCCGTGGCGGTGTGATCAGTCCACGGCGTCTCCGTTTTGTGCTCCGTTGGGAGTTGGCCATTTGGTGTTTTGTTGTGGGAGGCGTATGGGTCGAATTCCTAGTTTTCTGCTCGCTCGCTCATGAGTGGTGATGTTTGTGCCAAACACGCCTTCCGATTTTACATGCATTGGATTCGCGGTCCAATGTGTGTAACTTGCCTGTGTGGCATTATTTGACTTGCCTATGTGGCATTATTTGACTTGCCTGTGTGGCAAGGTATATTTCTGTTTTATTCTGAGCTCGGTATGAAATAACACTCAGCCATTTGATTCAGTCTATTATTTCGTTGTGTTAGATTTGTTCGTTTCGTTTCGTCTCTTTTCATTTAATTGAGTTAGTTATTTCGGTTCATTATTTGTATTCTATATCCGTACTGGGCATTTGGCTCATGCTGTGTTTTCTTCCGACAGGTAATCAGGGGAATCAAGGGCAAGTGTGATGAGAGCTCCATTCATTCCAATGATTTAGAAATATTCTGTTCTAAAGAAATGTTTTAATTCTGAAGTTGTTTGTTCAACTGTTATGACTTGCTGGGCAATTGAATGCTCACACTTGCTTTAAATGAAAAATAATTTTCAGCGAACAAGATTAGAAGAACTTCAAGATCCCGTAAAGATCAAGCTGACGGTATCTAGATGAAGTACCATTCAGAAGGTGAATGAGCGAGAAGATCAAGTGAAGACTTGTAATGTAAAAAGATGAAATTGAATTATAGACTAGTTTAATGAACTATTATGTATCCATGGTGGCGGATAAAAGTCACTCTTGTAAGATGAAATGAATAATGTATTTATTATTATTTGTAATGAAAAAGGTTATAAGGTTTCCAGAACCTGGGATTTGAGAATGTATGTCGTTATATTTCAGTATATAATGATGTATGTTGGATGAATGATGTACTCGTGACGTACGAAATCCAGGTGTGAAGATAGACCGGATTTTGGGGCTTTACAACATTCTTCCCTACTTACAAAGATTATATCCCCAGAATTGGAGACACAGATTAAACAAATAACTCAGGGTAATCTCTCATCATTTTATCTTCGAGTTCCCACGTTGCTTCTTCAGCATTGTGGTTCCTCCATATCACCTTCACATAAGGTATCACCTTATTCCTGAGCACTTGTTCTTTCCTAGATAGGAATCTCTTCATACGACAAGTCTTTATCGAACTGCAATGGTTCATACTCGACCACGTGCTTGTAATCGGGTTTATATGGTCGTAACACCGAAACGTGAAAACATTATGAACGTTTTCCAACTCTGGAGGTTGAGCTACCTCATAAGCCACTTCTCCTACTCTTCGCAGCACTTCAAAGGGTCCAATAAACCTCGGGTTTAGCTTTCCCTTTTTATCGAAATGAATTTTCCCCTTCCAAGGATAAACTTTTAGAAATACGTAATTTCCTATGTCGAATGCACGATCTTGTCTGTGTTTTTCAGCATACTTCTTCTGTCTATCTTGAGCAGCTACCAATCTTGTCCTGATGAGTTTGACAACCTCAGCAGTTTGTTGTACCAGTTCTAGTCATAACAGTTGACTTTCACCGACTTCATTCCAACACAGTGGAGTTCTGCACTTCCTGCCATATAATGCTTCGTAAGGCGGTATACCGATGCTTGCGTGGTAACTGTTGTTGTAGGAAAATTCCACCAACGGTAAATGTTCATCCCAACTCCCTTTGAAGTCCATCTGTTTATGGATGATAAGCCGTGTTCATTCGCAACTGTGTTCCCATGCATTCTTGTAGTCTCTTCCAGAAGTTTGACGTGAATCGTGGATCTCTATCTGACACTGGCACTCCATGTCTCGAAACGATCTCTTTAACGTATAATCTTGCCAACTGATCAAGATTGAACCTAATCTTAATTGGCAAAAAGTGTGCTGATTTAGTCAGTCTGTCCACTATCACCCAAATCGCATCGCATCCTCTCTGAGTCGTTGGAAGACCCACCACAAAATCCATTGTGAGGTGTTCCCACTTCCATTCTAGTATCTCCAACGGTTGAAGTAATCCGCTTGGTCTTTGATGTTCGGCCTTGACTCTTTGGCATGTCAAACATTTCGCAACACATTCTGCAACATCTCTTTTCATGTTTGGCCACCAAATGACGTCGTAAATCTTGATACATCTTCGTACTTCCTAGATGAATCGAGTATCTTGAATTATGAGTTGATGTCAAGATTTCGTCTTTAATATCTGGTACTACTGGAACCCAGATTCTTCCCTCGAACCGTAGTAGTCCTTCGGTATTGATCTTGTATTTCTCATCACTACCCTCAACCAATTATCTTTGATTTTCCCACATTCTTCATCGTGTAGTTGAGCATTCTTAACCTTGTCCACCAGAGTTGGACTAGTTTCTATCTGGAATAGTCGTTCATCAGATTCTTTTGGAAATTTTGTTTCCAACTCTAGCTTTGTCATTACTGAAATAAGCTCCTCCTGAGTGGTTATCAACATCAACTTTTCCCGACCTTTCCTACTCAAAGCATCTGCAACCACATTCGCTTTGCCTAGATGATAAAAGATCTCACAGTCATAATCTTTTATCAACTCCATCCATCTTGTTTGACGCATGTTCAGGTCCTTCTGAGTGAAAATATACTTCAGACTCTTATGGTCTGTGTAGATCTCACATTTCTCTCCATAGAGATAGTGTCTCAATATCTTCAGAGAAAATACCACCGCAGCCAACTCTAAATCATGAGTCGGATACCCTTTCTCATACTCCTTCAGTTGCCTTGACGCATATGCAATAACTTTGTCGTTCTGCATAAGGACACAACCCAATCCTTTATGTGTGGATCACTATACACCACAAAGTTTCCTTTATTATTTGGCAACGACAACACATGTGCCACACTTAACTTCTTCTTCAAGTCTTAAAAACTTTCTTCACACTTCTCCGTCCAAACAAATTTTACAGCTTTCCTTGTCAAATTTGTTAGCGAGTGGCTATCTTTGAAAAATCTTGAATAAATCGTCTATAATAACCGGCTACTCCCAAGAAACTCCTCACCTCCGAAGGTGTTCTTGGTTGTTCCCAATTGATTACAGCTTCAACTTTTGATGGATCCATTGAAATTCCATCCTTGTCAATCACATGACCCAAAAATTGTACACGATCCAACCAAAATTCACACTTAGAGAATTTCGCGTACATTTTTTCCTTTCTTAGTGTCTCCAATGTCAAACGTAAATGTTCCACGTGTTCTTCTTGAGTTTTGGAGTATACCAAGATGTCGTCAATGAATACCACCACAAACTTGTCTAAAAATGGTTTAAACACATTGTTCATCAAATCCATGAATGCAACAGGGGCATTGGTCAAACCAAAAGACATCACTAGAAACTTGTATTGTCCATACCGAGTTCTGAATGCCGTTCTAGGTATATCCTCATTCCTTACCTTCAATTGGTGATACCCACTTCTCAAATCTATTTTTGAGAAGTATTTAACATCCTTCAATGGATCAAACAAGTCATCTATTCTTGGCAACGTATATTTATTCTTAATAGTGACTTTGTTTAATTCCCTATAATCAATGCAAAGACGCATTGACCCATCCTTCTTCTTCACGAATAACACCGGTGCTCCCCACGGTGATACACTTGGTTGAATATACTTCTTGTCAAACAGCTCCTGCAGTTGTACCATCAGTTCTTTCATCTCTACCGGAGCCATTCTGTACGGGGCCTTCGATATCGGTGTTGTTCCTGGCACTAAATCAATCACGAACTCAATCTCTCTGTCAAGCGGAAGTCCTGGCAAATCCTCCGGAAACACATCTACGAATTCCCTAACCACTGGTATCTCTTCTAGTTTCATACCCTTCTTTTGAGTATCGACTATGTAAGCTAAATAACCCACACAGCCTTGACTCAACAATGTCTTGGCCTGCATAATCGTCAGACATCTCATTTGTCTAGGCGATTTGCTACAATAGAAAACTACCTTTGACGGAGTCATAAGGTTTACACATTTCTTTTGGCAAGCAATTATCGCTCCATAATTGAACAACTAATCCATTCCCAAAATAACATCAAACTCTCCAAGTCTAATCAGAATTAAATCTACCATCATAATATTCCCCTTAATGTTCACCCTACAGTTCTTGTATACGAACCTAACAGAAATTACTTCCTTATTCACAATTTCTATGTTTAAAGGGAAATTCAATTCTTCACTAGGCAATCCTAACCTCTTAGCAAATTCATCAGATATAAATGAGCAAGTAGCACCTAAATCAAATAATACATAAGCATCAATATCATTAATTGGGATAATACCTGACACAACATCCTTTGATTGCACAACATCTTGCATAGTTATGCTGAAGGTTCTGGCTGTGGGTTTGTTTGATGCCGTTGGTCCAACAATGGCTCATGTACCTCCACTGCTACCTCCCTTGCTTCCTGTTGTCTCTCCAGCCTTCTTCTTAGGGCACTCACGAGCAAAGTGATCCTTGGACCCGCACGTGAAGCACACATTCTTCTTGGGTTGACTGCAATTTGGGGCGATGTGAGCCATAGTTAAAGCATAAACATTTCCCCAATAAGCACACACCCTTATGAAACTTCCCGCATGTAGCACATGCTTCGAACTTCTTATTTGCTGGTTACCCTGTTGATTTCCAGCACCCACATTTCCATTTCATTTTCTCTTCAGATTATTATTGCCATTTCCACTAACACCACCACCATTCTTAACCTCCACTTCATTCTTCTTCTTTTTCTCGTTTCGATTAAACTTCACATTCTGACCTCGCCTCCACCTTCAAATAGAGAATTGCCTTCTCCATTATCATCAAATGTCTTCACCGAATAGGAGACCCTCTTCAGAGCAACCGTGGTTTCAAATTCTGCTCAAACCTCTTAGCCTTGCGTTCATCCGTGCTGACTTGATATGGCGCAAACCTCGCCAACTCGTTGAATTTTGCGGCATACTCTGATATTGTCATCGTTCCCTGCTTCAGTTCTAGAAACTGAACCTCCAACTGACTCTTCGAACTCTCTAGGAAATAAGTCTCGAAGAATATCTCCTTAAACCTATCCCAAGTCATAACCTCTTGACCTCCTCGAGTTTTATTGGCCTGCCACCAATAACTAGCCTCTGCTTTCAACATAAATGTTGCAAAAGCTGTCTTCTGATCCTCCCCTACTCTCGCAACATCGAATACTTTCTTTATCTCCATGATCCAAGTCTGTGCCTCAACTGGATTCATGGACCTACGGAATTCTGGTGGTCCAACCGCCTTGAAATCCTTAAACATTGTACCTTGATTCTGAGGTTTATTCTGCAATGCACCCGTCAGTAACATCACTAGCTGTTAAACGGGGTTAGCTTCAACATTGTTATTGTTGGTTCCCTCAATGGTTCTCTATCGTGGTTGACGTCTTGGAGACATTTTCTGTTAAAATACACCCATTAAATTATTACTCAACTCCTTTAAGTATTTTCTACTTAACTTGCATCCCATAAAAGAAATCATCACATAACACTTAACGCTTTGAATAAAATAAAATAATAACTTTTATTCATTCATAATCTTTTTGAAAAACATTAGAACAATAGCATCACTGCTATTTACATTACTTTCCTGAACTACTTGTAACAATCCAAATTTTAATTATAATATTTAAATATTTATTAAATTATATAAATATTTAATGGATGTGTTTATCGTTGAATATATATTTGTTTAAATGATTTGATTTGATTTGGTTAATTATTTGTTAAATAAATAATTAATGTGTTAAGAAAATTAATTATTATGAGATAATATTCTAATTTAATTTAATGATTAAGTTAGAGAGTTTATTGATTAAATAATTTATTCAATAAATTGTTATTAGTATTAATTAATTAAGTATGAAAACTTAATTAAATAAATTGTGACAAATAACTATAATATAAAGCAATTATTAAAATAAATTAAAGGAATTTAATCTAGTTTGCCAAACAAGGCTTAAATATATTAAGTTTTTAAATTTTAAAGAGTTTTGCCAAACAGAGCCTTATGGCTTTTGGATTTTTGAATTTTAAATTATTAATAAAATAAATAAAATATAATTATAATCTATACGTTATATGTTTTTGTAACCGATGTTAATTATTAGGCTTATTATGGCCATAGCTGTTTTTATGTTTATGATGGGTTATCAGTTGGGTTACGCTTACTGTTAGTAGCCTAGTCTAATACTAAGAAAAGAAAAGAAGGAAAGAGTTCAGAGAGAGTTTGAGAGAGAAAAGGCTGTGATTCCCAAAGTAAGTTTTGAGTTCGTCAAAGCTATTCTCAGTGATTAACAAGTTTTTTCTTAAGCAACAAAAGGTATGTTTTAAAACCTTAACAAATATGTTTTACGTTCTCTGTGTTCTTGAATTTCAGTGTATATAAAGTTTTTACAAAAAATTTCTGTAAACCATATTTTAGAATTTATTATGAAATCATGTGTAATTATAATTGTAATTGTTATAACTAGCATGTATATGTGTATATATGTGTTATATTCTAGCTTATGTTAAAAAAAAGAAAGGAAATTGTTTTATAGTAAATATATATGCATGAACTGTGATTGTTAATTTGGCAAGATAACAAAATTAGTGTATGCTAATTGAGAAATTGAACTGTATATGTTAATTGGGTAATGATTTAATGAGAACGTAGTCAAAAGAATGAATTTGATGGATAATTGTGGTTTACAGTGTTAAACCTTGTCAAACAACGTCAACAATAGAGTTTTGTTCTAAAACAGTGTTTCAAGGATTTAATTTTTCTTAAAGTGTTGTTTAAGTTGTGCTAAATTAGTATATGCATGCTTGGTAATGTTTATGTGTAGTTTACATGAATTATACATGTTAATTGATGTTAGAAATTAAGATGCAGTAGCTTTGTTCTGTTCTTGGTGTTGTATTTTGTGAGCTTGGAGCCTTGGCGCCAAATTCAGCGCCTCAACCCCAACTCCTGCGCCGCAACGCCAAGAATAAGCGCCCATAACGCCTATCTCATGTCAAGAGTCATTACCGGTTCTCAAGATGGTCCTTATACCTTGGCGTAAAAAAACCGAAGTCATGTAAATACAACCCATTAATGTAAATTGTGGCATGCATTTAGTTCTGATAGGTTCAAACAACTTTTGTTGTGCACAAAAGTCTGTAAATGTTAATGTAATGTGATATGATGATTGTTAAACATGTAATATTATTATTATGGTATTATAATGGTATGAATGAGCATAGAATTAGCAATTAACGAGTATTGTTATTATTCTAATTGATATAATTTGATTATGTGATTAAAAATCAAACCATACGTGATATGGATATGTAGAGTATGGGTAGTGACTAATGATGTCATGATGACATATGTATATAGGATAATTATGATTCGGATTATAACGGTTTAGCTTACAAGCAAGGCAAGTTCTTCTAACCTTAAAACTTCGTTGTGCAAGTTTAATTTCATTGAAAAAGTTATTGCTTCTAATTCAATTACAATTACCCAAATTTTCTAAACCTAAACTTTTGTTGTGCAAATTATTGTATCTAGCTTGTTAGTGTTTATGCAAGTTTTCTAACTCTACACTTTCGTAGAGCTAGTTTGTTTATTATTGAGTAAGTTCTTGTATCTAATCGTTCATGAGGATGCAAGTTTTCTAAACCTTATCTTTTGGATATTGAGCAAGTTTCTCTAGTATGTAACTTGTTATTTAGCATGCGAGTTTATACATTCTGATATTCTAGTGTTGAACAATTTTATCGTTCAAATTACTAATCGCTATGCATGCTTAGTATTCAAATGCTCAATAACCTTGACTTAATATTGTTCAAGCAAGTCATGTTATGATTATTCTATGTTTATGCTATTAGATTATTCCTAAAGCATGATATTAATTTACAATGTCGATTCAGTTATGATTATCCCATAGCATACCATTATTAATTTTGTATTCAACTAATCCTTAGTTGATGACCGTTTAATTCTAAATTACCTTGAAACGTATCCAAACCAAACTTCCTTTGGTGCGGACTTGTATTCTAAATACTGAGATGAACAACCCTTTTATTAGGGGTTTACGCTTAGCGTTGAAATATTTGTGCACAATACATTGTACGAAGGGCTGATCCCCCTAAGTACGAGGAGTCCCTATAGTCTTATGACTTTTAAAGTTTAAGTTGAAAGATTACTTATAACTATGGACATAGTTCATGGTCTTATGACCCTCAGTAAATATTTCAGAATTTTGATTATCATTAATAAAACATATCACTCAATTCTATTGAGCCTATTATTTGGTAAGTGTTGTAAGGTTTTATCCATTATTATTTCAAGTGAGCTTTGTTTGCTCACTCTTGCTTATATAACTATTACAGCTAAGGATGAGAAGGTCGATGTACCTAGCACAAGTAAGGGAAAGGGAAAGATGAACAAGTATTAAAGACTTGTAATATGTTGGCATTTTATCAGACTTTATTTTAATGATTGTAATGAAGTATTTAATTTTTGCATTTGAATGATTGTATTTAAGGGTTAGATAACCTGAGAGATTTTTATTAATGTAATCCTTTAATGGGAAGGTTTATTATTCAATTTTATTATGATTGGGTAGTTAGATATGAATGTTTTATAAAGTAAACGCCAAATCTTGAGGTAATGAAGTACCGGGATTTGGGGGTGTCACAAGTTGGTATCAGAGCCTTAGGTTATGAACCTTAGGTATAGGTGTGGGTGTGGGTGTGGGGGTGGGGTTGGGGGGGGGGGAAAGCCTTAGGAAGTAACCTTTGAAAAGATAGTGGTGATAAACTCTTATCGAGTTTTAAGGGAGAAGTAATAAAACACTTATGTGCTTATGTGTTTACAACTTATGTGCTCGTGAGTATCGAGTAGTAATGATTAATAATTAAAACTTAAAATTTTGTTGTCAGGATGACTAATGTCGGAGAATCCACTCAGGCTAGGGAGGAAAAACCTCAGATGCCTAGAGAGGAGGAATCTCGTGACATTCAGGTTGTTTGGGAACAACTACTTCCACGGGAGTCAGTCCCGTTGGTCACAGTGGTTGAAGATGAGGATGATGATGTAGAAACAGATAAGGAGGATCTCGTTGAGCTGCCACAGTCGAATGAGGATGACGAGGACGAGGAAGAGATTCCACTGAACTCTATTGCTGCTCGTATGTACGATTCAGTCTATGACTGCAACGTGGAACTTCAGGATACCGTCGAGGAGTTTCAAGAGATAGTAGCTGAACAACAGACCTCGATGGCACAGAAAGACAACGAGATCTAGGATCGAGATGAATGTCTGAACAATGTCGAAGAGAAGCTGGTTCACACTGAAGGAGTGAATGAACAACTGATTGAGGAGATTGCAGAACTGAAGAACAAGCTTTAGGAAGAATCTACTAAGAGGGCAAGAGCCGAAGATGCGTACGAGGAAGCTTTTCAACGAGCTGGAATAGAAGTAAGAGACGCGCAAACAAAGAGGATGAAGATGGAGGAGATGAATAACGTATTCACCACCGTGATTAATCGAGCTCAAGATCGGGTCATTGGCTATCCGATTCAGTTCGAGACACTGCCATCATTCATATTAGATCGTAGAACAATGTTTCGGATTATGGAGGAAGAGCGTCGTAAGGCTATGCAGTATCTTAGTAGGACATCGTAGTGAATGTACCTGTTATGCGATTAATAAAAATGTTAAATAATTTGTAAATCCCTAGTGACATTTAACCTATGGGATATGATGATGTTGTCCTGAAACTTTAGTAGTTCAGGAAAGTAATATAAGTAGCAGGGATGCTATTGTTATTATGTTTTTCAAAAAAATTATGAATGAATAAAAGTTATTATTTTATTTTATTCCAGAGTGTTATGAGATATGTGATTATTTCTTTTATGGGGGAAAGTTAAGTAGAAATTACTTAAAAGAGTTGAGTAATAATCTAATGAGTGTATTTTTAATCGAAAATGCCTCCACGACGACGTCAACCACCCCGACAGAGAACCACTGAAGGAACCAATAACGATAATACTGAAGCTAACCCCGTTCAACAACTAGTGACGTTACTGACAGGAGCGTTACAAAATCAACCTCAGAATTAAAGGACAACGTTTAAGGATTTCAAGGAGGTTGGATCACCTGAATTACGTGGGTCCATGAATCCAGTGGAGGCACATACCTGGATTATGGAAATAGAGAAAGTATTCGATGTTGCGAGAGTAGGGGAGGATCATAAGACTTATTTTGCAACATTCATGTTGAAAGTAGAGGCTAGTTATTGGTGGCAGGCCAATAAAACTCGAGAAGGGCTAGGGGTGATGACCTGGGATAGGTTTAAGTAGATATTCTTCAAGACCTATTTCCCAGAGAGTTTGAAGGGTCAGCTAGAAGTGTAGTTTGTAGAACTAAAACAGGGAACGATGATGGTGTCTGAGTATACCGCGAAATTCAACGAGTTGGCGAGGTTTGCGCCATATCAAGTTAGTACAGATGAACGCAAGGCGAGGATGTTTGAACATGGACTGAAGCCCTGGTTGTATAGTAGGGTCTCCTGTGCTACAACCAAGACGCGTTTCAAATGAGAATGGAGAAGGCAATTCTCGGCCCAAGGTGGGGGCGAGGTAAGAATCGAAGTTCAATCAAGAAAAGAAAAAGAAGAAGAATAAAGTGGAGATTAAGAATGGAGGTGGTAGTAGTGGAAACGGCAACAACAATCTGAAGAGGAAATGGAACGAAAATGTGGGTGCTGGAAATCAGCAGGGTAACAAGCAAATTAAGAAATTCGAAGCATTTGTTACCTGCGGGAAGTTTCACAAGGGTGTGTTCTTATTGGGGAAACGTGTCTGCTTCAACTGTGGTAAGGAGAGTCACATCGCCCCAAATTGCAATCAACCCAAGAAGAACGTGTGCTTCACGTGCGGGTCAAAGGATCACTTTGCTAGTGAGGCCCTAAGAAGAAAGCTGGAGAGAAAACAGGAAACAAGGGAGGAAGCAATTGAGGTAGTAGTGGATGTACATGGGCCATTGCTGGACCAACGACATCAAACAAACCCACAGCCAGAACCTTCAACATGACTGTGCAATCAAAAGATGTGGTGTCAGGTATTATCCCAATCAATGATATTGATGCTTATGTATTATTTGATTCGGGTGCTACTTGCTCATTTATATCTGATGAATTTGCTAAGAGGTTAGGATTGTCTAGTAAAGAACTGAATTTCCCTTTGAACATAGAAATTGCGAATAAGGAAGTAATTCTTGTTAGGTTCGTATATAAGAATTGTAGGGTGAACATTAAGGGGAATATCATGATGGTAGATTTAATTCCGGTTAGACTTGGAGAGTTGGATGTTATTTTGGGAATGGATTGGTTGTTCAATTTATGGAGTGGTAATTAATTTCCAAAAGAAATGTGTAAACCTTATGACTCCGTCAAAGGTAGTTTTTTATGGTAGCAAATCGCCTAGACAAATGAGATGTCTGACGATTATGCAGGCCAAGAAGTTGTTGAGTCAAGGTTGTGTGGGTTATTTAGCTTACATAGTCGATACTCAGAAGAAGGGTGTGAAACTGGAAGAGATACCAGTGGTTAGAAAGTTTGAAGATGTGTTTCCGGAGGATTTGCTAGGACTTCGGCCTGATCAAGAGATTGAGTTCGTGATCGACTTAGCGCCAGGAACAACACCAATATCGAAGGCACATACAGAATGGCTCTGGTAGAGATGAAGGAACTGATGGTACAACTGCAGGAGCTGTTAGACAAGAAGTATATTCAACCAAGCGTGTTACCATGGGGAGCGCCGATGTTATTCGTGAAGAAGAAGGATGGGTCAATGCGTCTTTGCATTGATTATAGGGAATTGAACAAAGTCACTATTAAGAATAGATACCCATTGCAAAGAATAGATGAATTGTTTGATCAGTTGAAGGGTGCTAAATACTTATCGAAAATAGATTTGAGAAGTGGGTATCACCAATTGAAGGTAAGGAAGGAGGATGTACCTCAAACGACATTCAGAACTCGGTATGGACATTACGAGTTTCTGGTGATGTCTTTTGGTTTAACCAATGCCTCTGCTGCATTCATGGATTTGATGAACATGATGTTTAAACCATTCTTAGACAAGTTTGTTGTGGTATTTATCGACGAAATTCTGGTGTACTCCAAAACTCAAGAGGAACACGTGCAAAGCGAATGTGGTTGCACATGCTTTGAGCAGGAAGGGCCGGGAAAAGTTGATGCTGATAACCACTCAGGAGGAGCTTATTTCAGCAATGACAAAGCTAGGGTTGGAAATAAAATTTCCACAAGAATTCGATGAACGACTATTTCAAATAGAAGCTGGTCCAACTTTAGTGGACAATGTGAAGAATGCTCAACGACATGATGAAGAATGAAGAAAAATAAAGGAAGGTTTGGACGAAGGTAAAGAGGCGAAATACAAGATCGATATCGAAGGGCTACTACGGTTCGAGGAAAGAATTTGGGTTCCAGCAGTACCAGAGATTAAGGACGAGATCTTGACCGAAGCACATAACACAAGATATTCGATTCATCCAGGAAGTACAAAGATGTATCAGGATTTATGACGACATTTTTGGTGGCCGAACATGAAAAGAGATGTTGCAGAATGTGTCGCGAAATGCTTGACATGTCAAAGAGTCAAGGCCGAGCATCAAAGACCAACCAGATTACTTCAACCGTTGGAAATACCAGAATGGAAGTGGGAACACATCACAATGGATTTTGTGGTGGGTCTTCCAACTACTCAGAAAGGATGGGATGCGATTTGGGTGATAATGGACAGAGTGACAAAATTAGCACACTTTTTGCCAATTAAGATTAGGTTCAATCTTGATCAGTTGGCAAGATTGTACGTAAAAGAGATCATATCAAGACATGGAGTGCCCGTGTCAATTTTATCAGATAGAGATCCGCAATTTATGTCAAACTTCTGGAAGAGACTACAAGAGTGTAGGGAAACACAGTTGCGAATGAGCACGACCTATCATCCACAAATAGATGGCCAAAGCGAACGAACAATCTAGACTTTGGGGGATATGCTTAGGGCATGCATCATGGATTTCAAAGGGAGCTGGGAAGAACATTTACCGTTGGTGGAATTTTCCTACAACAACAGTTACCACGCGAGCATCGGCATGCCGCCTTACGAAGCGTTATACGACAGAAAGTGCAGAACTACACTGTGCTGGGATAAAGTATGTGAACGCCAACTGTTAGGACCAGAACTGGTACAACAAACTGATGAGGTTGTCAAACTCATCAGGACAAGATTGGTAGCAGCCTAAGACAGACAGAAAAAGTATGCAGATCAACACAGACAAGATCGTTATTTCGACGTAGGAAATTACGTATTCCTAAAAGTTTCTCCTTGGAATGGGAAAATTCATTTCGGTAAAAAAGAAAATCTAAGCTCGAGGTTTATTGGACCCTTCGAAGTGCTGCAAAGAGTTGGAGAAATGGCTTATGAGGTAGATCTACCTCCAGACCTGGAAAACGTTCACAATATTTTTCACATTTCGGTGTTGCGACCGTATAAACCTGATTACAAGCACGTAATCGAGTACGAACCATTACAGTTTGATAAAGACTTGTCCAATGAATAGGTTCTTATCCAAATAGTCGACAGGAAAGAACAAGTGCTCAGGAATAAAGTTATACCTTCCGTGAAGGTGATATGGAGGAACCACAATGCTGAAGAAGCTACGTGGAAACTCGAAGATAAAATGATGAAAGATTACCTTGAGTTATTTGCTTAATCTGTGTCTTCGATTCTGGGGACAGAATCTTTGTAAGTAGGGAAGAATATAACGAATGATTTGTTTGAGTTGTGATTCTGGGGACATAATCCTTGTAAGGAGGGAATGATGTAACAATCCAGATTTTAATTATAATGTTTAAATATTTATTGAATTATATAAATATTTAATGGATGTGTTTATCGTTGAATAAATATTTGTTTAATTAATTTGATTTGATTTGGTTAATTATTTGTTAAATAAATAATTAATGTGTTAAGGAAATTAATTATTATGAGATAATATTCTAATTTAATTTAATGATTAAGTTAGAGAGTTTATGTGATTAAATGATTTATTCAATAAATTATTATTAGTATTAATTAAGTATGAAAACTTAATTAAATAAATTATGACAAATAACTATAATATAAAGGAGTTATTAAAATAAATTAAAGGAATTTAATCTAGTTTGCCAAACAAGGCTTAAATATATTAAGTCTTTAAATTTTAAAGAGTTTTGCCAAACGGAGCCTTATTGTTTTTGGATTTTTGAATTTTATATTATTAACAAAATAAATAAAATATAATTATAATCTATACGTTATATGTTTTTGTAACCGATGTTAATTATTAGGCTTATTATGGCCATAGCCGTTTTTATGTTTACGCTGGGTTATCAGTTGGGTTACGCTTACTGTTAGTAGCCTAGTCTAATATTAAGTAAAGAAAAGAAGGAAAGAGTTCAGAGAGAGTTTGAGAGAGAAAGGGTTGTGTTTCCCAAAGCAAGTTCTGAGTTCGTCAAAGCTATTCTCAGTGATTAACAAGTATTTTCTTAAGCAATAAAAGGTATGTTTTAAAACCTTAACAAATATGTTTTACGTTCCCTGTGTTCTCTGTGTTCTTGAATTTCAGTGTATATAAAGTTTTTACAAAAATTGTCTGTAAACCATGTTTTTAGAATTTATTATAAAATCATGTGTAATTATAACTGTAATTGTTATAACTAACATGTATATTTGTATATATGTGTTGTATGCTAGTTTACGTTAAAAAAAAGAAAGAAAGGAAATTGTTTTATAGTAAATATATATGCATGAACTGTGATTGTTAATTTGGTAAGATAACAAAATTAGTGTATGCTAATTGAGAAATTGAACTGTATATGTTAATTGGATAAGGATTTAATGAGAATGTAGTCAAAAGAATGAATTTGATGGATAATTGTGGTTTACAGTGTTAAACCTTGTCAAACAACGTCAACAATGGAGTTGTGTTCTAAAATAGTGTTTCAAGGATTTAATTTTTCTTAAAGTGTTGTTTAAGTTGTGCTAAATTAGTATATGCATGCTTGGTAATGTTTATGTGTAGTTAAATGAATTATACATGTTAATTTATGTTAGAAATTAAGATGCAGTAGCTTTGTTCTGTTCTTGGTGTTATATTCTGTGAGCTTGGAGCCTCAGCGCCTCAACCAACTCATGGCAACAAGAATGCCTATCTCATGGCCAAGAACGCCTATCTCGCACTGGAGCGCCGCTATCTCGCATGGTCCTCGGCAGCCAAAAATACGGAATCGAGCCAGAAGACTACCATAGTGTAAATTGTGGTAGCCATGGCCTACGTTTCTGATAGAGTTCAAGAACGACTTTTGTTGTGCACAAAAGTCTATAAATATTAATGTAATATGATATGATGATTGTTAAACATGTAATATTATTATTATGGTATTATAATGCTATGAAACCACATCACTTGGCGCAGCAGTAAGTTTCCACCTAGGGTGAACCGTAAATCCGGGCATCCTGGGATCGATTCCCGCCTACAACAAGTATGAGGGCCAATTAAAAACTGGTCCGTGTGGCCACGGATCGCGCATTTCGGGGCGGAGCCATGTCTTAAGCCGAGCCTGTGCGTAATGCCTGGTTTGGGGTGGGGAGACTTGGTCCGACTACGGTTGGGAAACTCCATATTCCCGAAAGTATTCGTATGACGAATACTTTCGGGAAAGTACTTGTCGTTGAATAGTTCTTAGAACTTCTCCCAAGACATTTTGAGTGCGGCAGGCTGGGTACGCTTTACAGATTCCCACAAGTAATCTCCTTCTCCTCGCAATATGAAGGTGGCAAAGGGAACCTTTTGCTCCTCAGAGCATCCCAAGACATCAAATATCTTGGTGATCTGCTTTATCCACGTCTTTGCCTTAAGTGGTTTTGGCTCTCCAATAAACTCCGGTGGTCCCAACTCCTTGAACTATTTAGCGGTGACCGTCCGAGAGTTGCCAGTGTTTCCACCTGCATTTTGGACAGGAGCCGCTCTCGCCTGATGTTGCATGAATTGCATAAAGTCAGTGAACATCCCATCGTTCATCATTTGATCGGTGTTGTTGTTTACCTGAGGATTATTGTCTTCCAGTTGCATATTATCCTGGGTATTGATCTGTGGTGACTCAACGGTCTCCTGTGCTCTATTGATATTCTCAATATTCTCGGATGTCATTTTCAAATACTGCCACAAAACAAGGATTAATTTACATGTCACATATTATCCCTATACTCTTACCGACTAATTAAATACCCAATAAACTTAGGTAGGTCATACTAGCGAAAGAATTTCTCGTCTCTCCCCTCCTAGTTCTTGTCTCACATCTCAGCCAGGGATCATATCCCTAAGCTTTAATACCAACTGTGACGCCCCCAAAATAGGTATAAATCACCCATTCCGAGTCGCCAAATACATGGTGCAGAATACAAATACAAACTTAAATATACAACATGAGCTGTGAGTTTTAATACAAATATTATCTTCTAGACAATATTCAAACTCAAAATAAGTCCTCAATACTATTTCACAGAATAGTGAGGACTACTAATGCTACCATCTGGACCGTCACTCCATTCCCCGACTAGTCCAAGCTATATTCTCATTTCCTAAAGAGAATAATGAAAGCAAAGGGTGAGCTCAACAAGCCCAGTAAGAAATATAATGACTAAGATAATGCAGAATAAATTATCGTTAGCCTTCAACAGTGTTAAACTGATAAAATATAATAAACATCAAGTTTAACTGCAGCGGAACAAGCAATTCATTAGAAGAGTCAAGTAGAGTATGATATCTACTATCTTCTATGATATAAAAGGTTTATCAACAGTTGTATCGATGAGACTCAGCTTAATAAATAATCCACATCATTGAATCATCCCTGTACTATGGCCAAGGATATTTATTAGTATCACGACCACAAATTATCCATGCACTACGGGCCAAGGATATTCGTGTTTTCATCAATGGACATGATCATGCCATCAACTGTCCATCAATGCACTACGTGCCAATGAAAACTTTTACCACATCATTTGTAATATTACGGTCATGATTATACCGAATAATCCCTACTCATAATCATACCAAGTCCATTTATGCACTACGGGCCAAAGATGACTTTCATAACAATATAAGCACGAGGATGATGACAATGATATAAGAGTTCATTTAAAAGAAAATAAATGATAAATTTTTAAATATGTATAATTTAATTTATCCAGAATTCAATAATGTCCAAATTGTCAACATGATACTGCTTTGTGGAGTAAAATTCAAGAATAATATTGTATCAAAAATGATGTGGACCAAAAAGATATAAATTTTTGTTATGAATAGTAACCGAGTGAATATTACCCCGTGAATAGTAATTCAGGAATAGTACTCTGTGAATAATACTCCAGCATAAAAAGGTTAAAACTTATCAAGAATCCTCAGAATAATATTTCCATGGAAAGATACTAGATGAAGTGCAAATATCAAGAATATTCTACTAATTTCATGGAGTATAGAAGTCAAAACTTTAACAAAATGAGTGTAGAATTCAAAATCTGAAACGAAATAATATTACCTACATACTACACAGTATGGAAGAAAATATTATTTCATACGAATACTGAACAAAAATAATATCCCTTACCTTAAAAAGAAGAGTATTCCAACTGGTATAGTGGGGATATTCTTGAAGAAAACTTGAACTATTTTCTACGCTCAAAGCTTCCTTAAACTCTAAAGAAATATGCTCAAGATTATAGAAGAAGAATTCTCTGATTCTGGTGTGATTTTCAATTCTAACTAAGCATCCTATTTATAGGAGAATGGAAAGGATACTATTTGAATTTTAGAATCACGGACTGCACAGTTGCTAATTTTATGATTTACTATGCAAATACTATGCAGCCACTATGCAAACACTATGCATAATAAAATATAATATACTCTATTTTTTATAAAAAAACAAAACTAATATAATACTCCCTCCGTCGCAAATTAATTGCTCAGTTTTAATTTTTTAAAGTCAAATTGACCATTTTTAAAACTAATCTTTTTACTATTTTTGCTAAAATATAGGTGAAGAGATTATAACCAAAAGAAAGTATATACAATTTATTACTAATCCCAATTTTTATAATTTTAGAAATATATTTATATATGCTTAATTATTAATTCTAAAAATAGTCAATTTGACTTTAAAAAGTTAAAACTGAGCAATTAATTTGGGACGGAGGAAAAATATATAAATAATATTTTCTTACCTTTACAGTAAGGATATATACTCCTTTCCCTCCCACACACTCCACCACACAATTAACACACACACACACACACATCTATATATATATATATATATAATATATACACTTCCTCCCGTCCATTTCCCCCCCCCCATTTCATTTTTCTTCCCCCTACCCCACACTTCACTTTCACACACATCTTTATCACACACATCCTTATCACACACATTATATATATATATATATACTCTACCGATTATTTTTAAAAATGGGTAAGTGGGGGTCCAAATAATAAGCAAAATTTATAACAAATACTTCATAAAAAATCCTTTCAATATTTTTAACAACATTTATTCATCATTATTATAACTCGCAATATTAACAACCAGATCGTTCCCAGGAAAGAGGGGGCTTTCCGATAAGGATTTTTCCCTATTGGCGCGCAATTAGGTGACCAAACCCCTTTTTTCGACGGAACTTTCTAGACATTGTTAATTATGCATATAATAATTAGAAGAACTTGTCGTCTCAATTATTGATTTAATAATATATAAAATATTGACAATAATTGAATCAAATAACGTGAGATACTATGCAACAATTATTGTAGTAATAATTGAACAAAATGAGTGACTTCTCACGTAAGCATCAATAATCAATACCATGTACTACTATGCAACCACGCGTATTACTGTACTTTTATCACCGGGTATTTCAACAGTTAACGGCAAAACTTCCGTCATTATTTTCATAAAAAGATATTTCTGTCATTTTCTCATTCTAACAATAATTCTGTTGTGGGGTCCACCAATGATTATGTCGTCGTACAAATATTCCCTGTTAAAACGAATATTCTCCGATCAATATAACAACTTGCGTACTTTGCAAAATTTATAAATATTACCCATGACTATAACATTATATCAAATTCACTCCTTAATATTCAAAAATAATATTTATAGAAAATTCATCTTTATTCATAAAAGTTGGGCTCTTACAATCCCGGCTCGCTGAAAAACTTCCTCGTACGCATCTTCGGCTCTTGCCCTCTTAGTAGATTCTCCTGCCAGCTTCTCTTCGACATTAGTCAGACGTTCATCTCGATCCTGGATCTCATCGTCCTTCTGTGTCATCAAGGTCTGTTGCTCAGCTACTATTTCTTCCAACTCCTCGACTGTATCCTGAAGTTCCACATTATGGTCGTAGACTTCATCGTACATACGAGCAGCTATTGAGTTCAGTGGAATCTCTTCCTCGTCGTCCTCGTCATCCTCATTCAATTGTGGCAGCTTAACGGGATCCTCCTCATCTGTCTGCACATCATCATCCTCATCTTCAACCACTGTGACCAACGGGGCCGACTCCCGTGGAAGTAGTTGTTCCCAAACCACCTGAATGTCATGAGACTCCTCCTCTCTAGGAATCTGAGGTCCTTCCTCCCTAGCCTGACTAGATTCTCTGACATTAGTCATCCTGACAACAAAATTTTAAGTTTTAATTATTAATCATTATTACTCGACACTCACGAGCACATAAGTTGTAATCATATAAGCACATACGTGTTTTTTTACTTCTTCCTTAAAACTCGATAAGCGTTTATCACAACTATCTTTTCAAAGGTTACTTCCTAAGGCTTTTTCCCCCACCTAAGGTTCATAACCTAAAGCTTTGATACCAACTTGTGACACCCCCAAAGGTACTTCATTCCCTCAAGATTTGGTGTTCAATTAACAAAAAACATTCATATCTAACTACCCAATTATATAAAATTGAATAATAAACCTTCTCATTAAGGGATTACATTAATAAAAATCTCCCAGGTTATCTAACCTTTACATACAATCATCCAAATACGGAAAATTAAATAACTTCATTACAATCATTAAGATAAGTCTGATAATAAAATATCAACATCATTATAAGTCGTCAATACTTGTTCATCTTTCCCTTTCCCTTACTGGTGCTATGTACGTGGACCTTCTCAACTTTAGCTGTAATATTTATATAAGCAATAGTGAGCAAACAAGGCTCACTTGAAATGAAATTGAATAAAACTTTACAACATCTGCCAAATAATAGGCTCAATAGAACTGAACAATATGTTCTATCAACATTCTGAAACATATAACTGAGGGTCCTAAGGCCACGAACTATGTCCATAGTTATAAGTAATCTTTCAACTTAAACTTTAACAGTCATAAGACTATAGGGACTCCTCGTACTTAGGGGGATCAACCCTTCGTACAATGTATTGTGCACAAACATTTCAACGCTAAGCGTAAATTATCTCCTAATAATAGGGTTGTTCATCTCAGTATTTAGAATACAAGTCCACACCAATGTAAGTTTGGTTTAGATACGTTTCAAGGTAATTTAGAATTCAACGGTCATCAACTAAGGATTAGTTGAATACAAAGTTAATAACGTTATGCTATGGAATAATCATAACTGAATCGACATTGTAAAATAAGATCAAGCTTTAGGAATAATCTAATAGCATGCATAGCGAATAGTAATTTGAACGATAAAGTTGTTCAACACTAGAATATCAGAATGTAAGAACTCACATGCTAAATAACAAGTTACATATTAGAGAAACTTGCTCAATATCAAAAGATAAGATTTAGAAAACTTGCATCATTATGAACAAACTAGATACAAGAACTTGCTCGTAAGAATAGAGTCTAGGAAATTTGCACAATGTAACAACAGAACTAGCTCAACGAAAGTGTAGAGATAGAAAATTTGCATAATGTAATCGAACTATAAACAATAACTTGCTGAACGAAACAAGTTAAAACAAGAATAATTTGCTCAATATAATCAAGATAGGGTAAGTAAACTTGCCTTGCTTGTAGGCTAAACCGTAACAACTCGAATCACAATACCTATATATATATATATATATATATATATATATATATCATCATGACATAATTAATTACTACCAACGTTCTATATATAATTAAGTATATACATCATGTAAGGTTTGATTTTTAATCACATAATCAACTTACATCAGTAAAACAATAATAATAACACTCGTTAAGTGTTAATTTTATGCTCATTCTTAGCACTATCATACCACAATAACAAAATTACATGTTTAACAATCATCATATTGTATTACATCAACAATTACATACTTTTGTGCAACACAAAAGTCATTCTGAACCTCACTCTATCGCTAACCGGCCATGGGCCGGTTTGAATCGTGGTCCGCCTTCATGCATGATGATGGCGCCGCCAAGTGCGAGACCTAAGTCATGGGGTTTTGGCCATGGCCAAAAAGTATTCTTCAACTTCTACTTTGGCACTACTTTTGGCACTGAGGCGCCGAAACTTGCAGAACCGAGCACGAAGAACAAAACACAACCAATTTCTAACTAATCAACACCGCTAACATCTAAATTAACATGTATCACTTACATAGATTACTGATAAACATTACCAAGCATGCATATACTAATTTAAAACAACTAAACAACAATTTTAGAAAGATTAAATTCTTGAAAGCACTGTTTTAAAACCAAACTCCATTATGGATATTTGTTTGACACAGTTAACTGTAATTCCACAATTTATACACCAACTTGATTCTTTTTGAACTACGATTCTCTGCATTTCTTTCCCAATTAACAATTCACAGTTCAATTTTAAAATTATCATGCAATCAATTACTAATTTTGTTATCCTACAAAACATGTTCATGCATATATTTTTACTGTAAAAACCAATTTGTTTCTTTTTGATCGTAATTCAAACAATCACATACATGTATATGATCATCATATAATCACCTATATATATCTATATATATAGTTATAACGTTACATATACACATAATTTCATAATCAACTATAAAAATATGAATTATAGAGATTATACTATAAAACACAGTGAACCTCAAGAACAAAAACACATAGACTAAGGAATTATACTATAAAACATATATGTTAAGATTATATAATATACCTTTAATTTGCCTAGACAATCCTTGTTAATCACTGAGAATATCTTGAAGAACTCAGAACTTTCTCTTCCTTTTCTTTCTCTTAGACTCTCTCTCAAACCTCTGACAATCTTTTCTTTCTTAGGCTTAAGCCAATTGCATTATACGTAAACTAAAACTAAAACAAACGCACGTCTTTTCAAACGTTTTAAAATCATCATCTACTAATTGCCCCTATTCAATTTATCAGTTACCAAGATTAGTATATATTTTATTTATATTATTATAATTCAAAATTCAAATGAAATCCAAAAGCCATAAGGCTCCGTTTGAGAAAACTCTTTAAAATTAAACACCTAATATCTTTAAGCCTTGTTTGGCAAAACTAAATTAAACTCCTTTAATTTATTTTAATAATTCCTTTATAATATAGTTATTTGTCACACTTTATTTAATTAAGTTTTCATGCCTAATTTAATTAATTCTAATAACAATTTATTGATTAAATTTACCACATAAATCAATACAACAAAATTATAATTTTTCTTTAAAATTATAATTTTATTTAATTAACAAAAATTTAAATTATAATAATTCATTTAATCATTATAAACTCTCTAACTTAATTATTAAATTAAATTAGAATACTATCTCATAATAACTAACTTCCTTAATTATTTATTTAACAAATAATTCATCAAATCAAATCAAATTGAACAATTATTTATTCAACAATAAACACATCCATTAAATATTTATTTAATTCAATAAATATTTAAAATTAACATTAAAATTCTGGATTGTTACAACAGTTATTGTAAAAACTCTCTTAATCCCCAATTCTATCAAACAATTTTCAATTGCCATTCCAATGGCCTTACCCTTGTGACTCAAAATTGGAACAAAGTTTATAATTTTTTTCTCAATCTCCATTTCTCATCAATGTAATGAGCTATCACAACCATATAATTAAGTCTATGCATTGAAGTCCATGTGTCAGTTGTAATACATATCCTTGGAGAAGATGAGTTAAAAATAGATTTTAACTTCTTTTTCTCTTACATTTATATTTTAAAACAATCTCTTGTAATTGTGTGACGTGAAGGAACATTGAACCTAAGACATGCAATGGACAAAAAATGTCGAAATCCCTCATTTTTGACAAATTTAAAAGGAAGTTCATCAACTAGAATCATATATGCTAAAGTAGCCCGAGTTAGATCCACATCAAACTTCCGAAACAATTATTTATTGACTCCCCTTCCATGGTCTCATCATCATTATTATCAGTTGCAGATTTAAAGTTTAAGATTGCTTGATTTCTTAACTCCACATTTGGGGGGCAAATTTTGCATCTCCTATTGTGAGTATTTAGACCACTAGTCCCATTATTTTTTTGGATCATCACTTAAAATAGCTCCACAATATTTGCGTTTAGCTTTAATTTGACCATTTTGCTTAAATCTTGTATAATGAGCCATATTTTAGCACGAGTTTTACCGGCATCAAGTTGCTCAATTTCACCTTCATTCAACTCCTCTTCATTAATATGAATTGGATTTTCAGCATTCGATTCCACGTTGATGGGTGCCTCAGACTGCTCCTCAACCATTATAACCTACACATGCTCAAAACAATGAGCCTTACTTTTTTTCACAAAATAATGAACTATGATAAGTATGTCAAAGAGAGAAGGCAAAATAATACACTACTTTCAACAATTTAAATGTTGACATGTCTTGTTAATATAGAGTGAGCATTGTCATAATAAATAATTATTAAACTTTAAGAATAATGTTGAAAGTAGTTAAAAGGCTAAATAAAAGCATATGACCAGGACAACAACTAATCATCCAAATGAAGTCACAATTCTTGACACTCTGCTCAGGTTTTGGGAAAACACAAGCAACTGGCCTTTCTTACAAACTATGGTTTTAGTTATGTAGGTGCAACACCATGCTTTTCTCATAAAGATTTATGCGCACCACATAATAACAGACAAATTTCTTATCGATATCATGTAGAATAATAACCTACAACACTTGTCCAGTTGTCCTGCAATATAAAGGAAACTTTTGGATTTGATTTAATTTTTGTCCCTACAACCTTCCTAAATATAAATCCACAAAAAAAAGTTGGAACCATTTTAAAACATAGAAGGTTCCGTACATAAGGGAAAAAATATTGAAATTATATCTTGAAATGATATCCCATAATTTGCTCTGATAAGTTTTTGTACCCAAGCAGTTCAAAATCATACAAGTAAAATTGATTTTAGACATCAAATAAGAAAATTATAAACTTCTTGAGTAAAAATATTTTCATCCGCACTCACTTTGGAAATTAAGGAGAGGTAGTTTTTCGAAAAAAAAAAATTATTAAAAAAACTTTTCTTAAAAAGCAAGAAATAAGAAAGCATATTTATCTACAGAGTACAGACTACAAGTTAGGACCATCCGACCATGTGCAGGCGAAACAATAAAAATAAAAATAAAAATACAGCAAGGTCTAAAAACTCTGAGATAAAATAAGATAGACATACATACTTGATTATATGTGACATAATGTAAGGCATTATGTGATCATGTATTGTAGAGACTTGAACGACTTGAACATAAAGTTAATATACCGTAGCAGACACTAAAGGCAAGTATTATAACTCTTGTCTCAGTTCAATCTGAACAAGTTTTTGAGGTTCATGTATTCTTTCGCATGAATTGAGGTATGTTGAAGTTAAAGACAATTCCTTTGGCTAGACTTGATGTATTGATAATCTGTTCATGTATTATCAAATGTTGCTATCTTTTGTCAACTACTTGATATGGTTTTCAAAAGAAGACTGAACTGTTAAACAAATATTTTGTCGATAAAACGACAGGCACGTGAGGTTGCCAAATGCTTAAACATGCATACGTTTAATGGATGTAGTGTTGATCAACATAGAGTACAATAGGTTGATCACCTAGAAGTGCTCGTAAGTAATATCAGGCTTACGGACTTGCTTTCGGGTTATCCTTTTCCAATAAAGAATGAATACTCGAGGTCTTTGACCGGAGTGAATGTTTTACTAAAAATTGTTATTATTGTAAAACATTTTGAAAGAAAAGATGAAGTGCTATTTTGAATTATCAATAGTACTTCATAACTATTTTTCAGTTATCAAAAGATATACGATTTGTATGTGTCAAGCCTGTTGTTATTAAATTGTTATACTTGCTGAGCTAGTTATGCTCACTCTTGCTTGAACCATATGAATGCAGCTAAGACTGAACGTCCCGAAGGATCGAAAAAGGATAAGGGAAAAGCTAAGGCAGCTTACTAAACTGTCTTGTAATAGTATAGGTCTATTATGACAAAGAACCTTTGTAACGGGTATAAAACCTAGGAAATGTAAATATTACTTTAAATATATAGAAGTTATGTTCGTTCTTTGAGTCTTTTCAATTGAATGAATGTATGAATGTTGTACAGTATAGCACCATCTGTCGGGTTGGAAGATACCCAGATTTGGGGGCGCTACAAGTTGGTATCAGAGCCTAGGTTATAAAACTTAAGGGGGAAAGTAGAATCTTAAGTCATAACCTTAAGAAAGAATAAAGAAGTAAAAGATGGAAAGTAACCCTATAAAAATGCATTATATTATGTTATGTATTTTTCTTATTTTACTGACGTGTACTAATCAAACTATATTGTTTTATTGTAGATGTCAGGAGAAAATGATATGTATAGAGATATACATGTAGTGAGCGAGGATTCAATTAATCGGGTAGAGATACTACCAAATCCCGTAGCAGTAGAACCAGAGTTGGTGACAATCGAGTTGGGAGACTCAGACGATTTAGACTACATGTCTATATTTGATGGCATGCTAGAAGAGGAGGTGGACGTGATGTCCTTTGACCAAGTTCCACCTACAGAGGACCAGGTTCCACCTACAGAGGAAATGTCTATCGGTATTGGATAGGAATGTCCATTACTGCCAAGAGGTTAAGGAGTTGAAAGAGGAACTCTAAGCTGTCCGTGAGGATAAGGCTAGCATGGAGGGAATGTGGGAAGAGGAGCATGATGATAGAGTTCTAGCTAAGGACAAGGTCCGAGAGCTAAAATGTGAAGTCTTTGAACTCAAGCAGGAGCTAAAGACTAAAAAGCGGAAGTTGGAGAGGAGGTCCTATATTCATAGGAGTTCTCACGTAGATTTCCAAAGAACGCAGTAGTGGATATCGATATAGAAAGCAGAGATGGACTTACACACTATTAGTAGAGATGTTATTGCCGGTCTGGCTAGCAAAGATTTCGAGAATGCCCTACGACAGATGTAGTCTAGCAATAACTAGAGTAGAATAGATATGTAAATATTATGTATCTAGTAGTGACGTAAAACCCACTTTTGTATAACAAAGGGTAGTCTTTTGTAAATCCCAATTTTTGGAAAGTAATGGCGGGATGGTAATGTAATCAGCTAAGGCTGAGTAATGTAAACAATGTAGTGTTAAACTACAAGTTATGAATCAATATAAGTCTTTTTATGGAATATGTTGAGTAATGAGTATGAGTTGTTGTTTTATTACAAATAATAACAAACCAAAGAATAAATTAATAATGATGTGTTGTTTCTTAACAGCAAAATGCCGCCAAGAAGGAGACAATGAAATCAGGGCGCTAATGTTAACTAACCGGAGGGTGGTCCGGTTAATCCAATGCAGGAGTTCGTTAATCTTTTAACGGCTGCATTTAATAGAACGGGGGCTAATGTACTCGTGATTCCTGGAGTAGTACGAGCTATTACTTTTAAGGATTTCTAAAGTGTAGGTCCGCCGGAGTTCAAGGGAACTACGGACCCTATAGAAGCCCAGACATGGGTAAAAGAAATCGAGAAAGCATTTGTAATAGCAAATGTTGAGGAGGGTCAAAAGGTTGCCTTTGTAACCTATTTGATGAAGGGAGAGGCCAACTTCTGGTGGGAGGCAAACCAAAGTTAGTGTAGATATAGGAAACCTAATGTGGGAGAGGTTCAAGGAGATTTTCTTGAGAACTATTTTCTCACGAAGTATGCAAGGGAAGATGGAGATGAGGTTTCTGGAATTGAGACAAGGGGATATGGCAGTTCCTCAAAGATGTCGCCAAGTTTAATGAATCGCACACGATTTGCTCCACATCAAGTGGACACTTTGAAGTGAAAAAGGCTAGAAGGTTCGAAAGGTGGCTTGAAACCCCGCTCTATAAATGAATCTCTCGGTTCCAAAGTACTTCCTTTGGAAAATTTTATGAAATAAAAGTATTCAATTTTTTTTTACTTTTCATGAAGTTATTATTCAAAGTTACTATTCACGAGTTACTATTCACGAGTTACTATTCACGAGTTACTATTCACGAGTTACTATTCACGAGTTACTATTCACGAAGCATATTCATGAAGCATGATAATTTTTTTTTTTAGTAAGAAGGCATTACTCAATAATTGTTACAAAGAATTACTGCTCAATATTTTATTTTATTGATTCAATAATTGCTACGCTGATATTTTATATTATTGTTGTTTCAATAATTGTCACGCACACAATATTTTCCATTATCTGAGCAATAATTCATATTATCCTAATAATATTATTGGATAACATTATTGGCAATGCCTAGAAAGTTCTGCTCAGGAGAGAGGTTTGGTCACCTAATCATGCTACCAAGAAGAGAAATTTTATCGAAAGCCCCTTTTCTTGAACCGCCTCGTTGTTAATATCATGATTATGTAATATTATTTGTGAATAATTAATTATTGATTTTTATGATGAGAAAAATATTTATTTTATGTGGATATAGATGGAGAAAATTTTTAAAGTGACAATTGTTGAAAATTAATATTTTATCTTTTTCTCGATAAAATAATTCATTTAAATATATTATTTTAATAATATATTAATGGTGATATTTTTACAATGAATGTGGGATATATATAGTATATGAGGAGGAAGAGTATTTTTGTTACAATAAATGTTTAAACATGTTTTAAATGTCGTGACCCCCATTTATCGACCGAATTTGATTATAAATTTAAAAATCGCCTGCTTGTGGATTTCGGTCAATTTCTGCTTGGAATTTGGAAAACTTTCTTCTTCGCAAAGTTGTAGAGAATTGAATTTCCTATAAAAACTCATGAGATTCAAATTTTCTGATAAAAGGCTATTTATTATGAATTATTGAAGTTCAATATCTAAATAATTGATTTTTGAGTTTAAATTATTTTTTAATAACAAAAACGTTTTTTGTATTTTTTGGACATCATTAATATGTGTGG
This sequence comes from Panax quinquefolius, assembly GCA_020205615.1. Taxonomy (NCBI): domain Eukaryota; kingdom Viridiplantae; phylum Streptophyta; class Magnoliopsida; order Apiales; family Araliaceae; genus Panax; species Panax quinquefolius. Next base: position 147,421 of record JAINUW010000172.1, on the reverse strand, counting down.
CTGGTGTTTTTGAAATGTCAAAAGGTGGGCTAAGGAAAATTTGTATAATTATATTAATATTATATTAAATTTTCGCTTTGGTGTTTCTAAGTATTTTCCTATAAATAGGTGCTTAGGTTAGAATTGAAAATCACACCGTAAACTCAAGTTTTCTCTCTATATTATCGATATTTTGAGCGTATTCTTGTGAGTATTTTGAGTATACTTTGAGTATTGCTATACTGGTGCAAGTTCGTTCAAATAAGTTATTCCAATCAAAGACCGCTTTTTTTGAGGTAAGGATAGTAAGGATTTTAAGGGTTATTATGTTTTTTAGTTTCAAAAATTTTTCTGAACCTTCAAAAATTCTGGAAAAATTTGAAATGATATTTTGATGAGTTTTAGAGATTGTGTCCAAAATGGCGATTTTTGGATGTATAGATTAGAGTTATGGATTTTATGAGAAAAGACTATTTTAAAAGTAACTATTTATAACTCCTTGTGATTAACTCCAAAATTGATGAAATTTTTATTGGGAGTACATCTATATAATATCAGTATATACGTAAATTTCAGAATTTTTGGATAAAAGTATAATTTATGATAAATGTTTAAATATTCGGTGGTTTTGGCCATATGAAAAAAATAGTAAATGAATTTTAAAAATTTTCGAGAAAATATATATGTTCAATATGGGACTATGTTATGCTAAATCCCAGAAAAGAAATATTTTTGGAACTGATTTGGTATTTTTCATGAAAATGTTCTAGTTATGAGTAAATGAATTAAATATGTTATGTGAAGTAAGAAAATTGGAAAATATGATTTATTGGCTTGAGAATCATATATATGAGGTATATGCAGATTTTTATGAGGGTTTTGGTTAATGATGATGAAATCTTATGAGTTTGGCATTTTAGATGATTAAATGCATTAATTATTAAAGTGTAAATAATTGGATTAAATTATTTATAAGTTTAAGAAATGATTAAAATATTATTATAATATTAATAATATTAGATTATGAGATTTCTAAGTGATTTATAACATTTGGATTAAGGTGTTATAAATATGGATATGAATTTTATTATGAAACTTTATCTTTTCGTGTCGAGGTTACTATACACGATACTAAGATTACGTGTATTTAATACGGGTACTATTCACGACAAAAATTGGTTTCTTCTCGACCAAATTATCGTTGATTTATGAATCTTACTCTTGAAATTAAAACCATGTTTTGATTATATTGTTTTTATATAACATTCTTATAACCCTAATGATAATATTTCTTTTGACTTGAGTGTAAAGATGGGTAGATTATTGGTATGATCGTGACTATAGGTTCTCTTTGGCCAGTAGTGCAAAAGTTGAATTGTTGACTGGTATGATCATGACCATTGAATTTACAATTGAATATTTTTAGCTTAAGTGCAAAGGTGAATTGATCAACATGGTTATAATTATTGTTATATAACTTCTGAAATGATTATGTATTTCTTTGATATATGAATATCTTTGGCTCGTAGTGCAAAGATGACTTGTTGATGAATATCTTAGCCTCAGTAGTGAAAAGATGAATTATTGATGAATATCTTTTTCAGAATGCAAAGATGACTTGTGTTGAATATCTTTAAGAAAAAAGATGAATTATTGATGAATATCTTTTTCTCGAATGCAAAGATGACTTGTTGTTGAATATCTTTAATCAGTAGTGCAAAGATGAATTATTGATGAATATCTTTGCTCGTAATGCAAAGATGACTTTGTTGTTGAATATCTTTAGCTTTGTAGTGTAAAGATGAATCTGTTGATGAATATCTTTGGCCCGTGGTGCAAAGATGAATTTATTAGTATGATTATGAACAGAACTGTGATTTGGTATAACCATGATATTTGATGTTTCGTAAAGACAGTGATGAAAATTATCTTCGTCCGGATGAGAAGAGGAATTTAGAATCACAATTATGATTATGAAGTTATTCATATGATTGTGGAAAGGAACCGCTGATTGATGTTACAGGATAAAATATTGTTGGTGGACTTTTAACGTGGAGAAGATAATAGACTTTATAGTCTATTTGACTCTTTTAATGGATTGCTCGTTCATTCACGCAACTATGGTTGAAAAGTTTTATCATCTACCATATGTTCTAAATCTCTCGATTTATTATCGATGAAGACTATTGATAATTTATTTATCTTTAGTCATAATATTCTTTATCGAGCTAGTTGTGCTCACCCTTTTGTTTCACAATTCTTTCGTGTAATAAAAGTGTAGCCGGGTCGAGCGGGGGATAATGGGAATAGAATGGTGGTCTATAGTTGTTGAGGTTCTCCCTAAAGAGTATGGAAAAATTTTATTGAGGACTTTAGTGTGTTGTATTTTATACATCATTTAATAGTTATTTTTGGTGAATTAAATAGGGTGAGGCGAAACCCAACTTTGAAGGGTGTTTTGTCACTATCATACAAGATGTCTAATGACATACAAACTCGTGTTATCATAAGACATGGTTGTGCTCATCCACTTGCTTGAGTATATTTACAAGCACTACCTATATAATCTTGGTGTTTGTTTGGAGTATAATACCCAATTAGAGACAAAGGAGATAATGATATGTCAAGAGAAGACTCACCATTGGGAAGAATATGATAGTAATCTTCTCGCTTTTTCTTTGGGGTCTATTGGGTCAACCAAGGATAATTCTGCGGCCATGATATCTACCATAACCTAAAAGCATGGCCTCCCATGTATGAAGGTTTCTCGAGCACTTCCCAAAGATTCTAATTTCTAAAATGCAGCTTTGACTATACCTTTATGTAAGGTGTCATTGTGACGTACACATTTTGGTATATATTTCCAAACTCACAAACTCACAAAGATATTGTGTTGTTGTATTTTTGCACGACAATTGTTTGTAATAAAGTTGTAGTTGTTTTTTTAATATGTACGTATATATTTGGCGACTCGTAATGGGTTGGATGGAATGGACCTTTTTACCCAAGTTTACTACCGGATAGGGAGATCGAATTTGTGATGAACCTTTGTGCGGTGAGCGGCACCAGTCTCAAGGGCACCGTACCATATGGCGCCTGTGGAAATGAAAGAACTAATGGTTCAGCTACAGGAACTAGTGGACAAGAAGTACATTCAACCAAGTGTTTCTCCATTGGGGGCACCGGTGTTGTTTGTCAAGAAGAAAGACGGATCGTTAAGACTTTGTATCGACTATCGGGAGTTGAACAAGTTAACGATAAAGAATAAATACCCATTGCCCAGGATCGATGATCTATTTGATCAATTGAAAGGGGCAAAATATTTTTCTAAGATAGATTTGCGGACGGGGTATCATCAGTTGAAGGTTATGAGTTTCTGGTGATGTCATTTGGGTTGACAAATGCACCTGCTGCATTTATGGATATGATGAACAAAGTGTTCAAACTATATTTGGACAAGTTCATCGTGGTGTTTATCGATGATATTCTAGTCTATTCTAAGACGCCAGAAGATCATGCTGAACGCTTAAGATTAGTGTTGGAGACACTAAGGAAGGAGAAGTTATATGCGAAATTCACCAAATGTGAATTTTGGCTGGAAAAGGTGCAGTTTTGAGGTCATGTCATTGACCAATAGGGGATTTCAGTGGATCCAGCGAAGGTGGAAGCAGTAATGAATTGGTAACAACAAAAAACGCCGACTGAGGTGCGGAGTTTCCTAGGGTTATCAGGGTACTATCGAAGATTTTTCGAAGATAGCTACCTCGTTAACTAATTTAACAAGGAAGACGATAAAATACGTATGGATGGATAAATGTGAAGACAGTTTTCAAGAACTGAAGAAAAGATTAAGTGAAGCTCCTATTTTGTCATTGCCAGATGACATAGGAAATTTTGTAGTGTATAGTGATGCTTCGCATAGAGGACTTGGTTGTGTGCTTATGCAGCATGGCAAAGTCATTGTGTATGCATCTCGGCAGTTGAAGGATTATGAGAAATTTTATCCTACTCATGATCTGGAACTGGCCGCGGTATTGTTTGCCCTAAAGATATGGAGACATTATCTTTATGGGGAAAAATATGAGATATATACGGACCATAAAAGTCTAAAGTATATATTCACTCAGAAGGAGTTGAATATGAGACAGAGAAGATGGCTGGAGTTGATCAAGGATTATGATTGTGAAATCCTGTATCACCCTAGAAAGGTCAATGTAGTTGCCGACGCCTTAAGTAGGAAGGGTCGGGAAAAGTTGTCTATGTTAACGGCTCAAAATGAGTTAATAACAGAGATGGCTAGGATTGAAATAGAAGTGAAGATGCCGAGTGATTCGGGGCAGTTAATCTTTGCGATGGAGATGCAATCTACCATCGTAGAAAGAGTCAAGGAGGTACAACTCAAGACGAACGAGTGTAACCAAATGAAGAAGCGGTTATCCGAGAAAGAAGATGCTAAGTATAGTCTTGATAATGAGGGATTATTAAGATTTGAGGGAAGAATTTGGGTTCCGAATGAGACGGAATTAAAGGAGCAAGTGTTACAAGAAGCTCATAGTTCTAGATACTCGATACATCCTGGTAGCACTAAGATATATCAAGACCTTCGACGGAGTTTTTGGTGGCCAAACATGAAGAGAGAAATAGCAGAGTATGTGAGTAGGTGCTTGACTTGTCAAAAAGTTAAGGCCGAACATCAACGACCCAGTGGCTTAGTACAGTCATTGGAGATTCCAGAATGGAAGTGGGAGCATATCATGATGGACTTCGTGGTGGGACTTCCGACGACGCATAAAGGGTACGATTTGATTTGGGTAATAGTGGACCGGTTGACAAAGTCGGCTCACTTTTTGCCAATTAGGGTCAAGTATAACTTAGACCAGTTAACTAAACTTTATGTTAAGGAAATCATTTCTAGACATGGAGTACCGGTATCGATTGTGTCAGATCGTGATCCACGATTCACATCGAACTTTTGGAGGAGTTTGCAAGAGCAGTTGGGAACACAGCTGAGGTTAAGCACGGCTTATCATCCACAAACCGATGGACAGAGCGAGAGAACAATTCAGATGCTTGAAGATATGTTAAGGTCTTGCGTCATGGATTTCAAGGGTAGTTGGGATGATCACCTACCACTAGTAGAGTTTGCATATAACAACAGTTATCATGCAAGCATAGGTATGCCGCCGTATGAAGCTCTGTATGGGAGAAAGTGCAGAACACCTTTATGTTGGGATGAGGTGGGAGAACGCCGGATGCTAGGACCAGAATTGGTGCAGCAGACAGCAGATGTGGTAAAGTTAATTCGGATGCGTCTCGTCACACACTCAGATGATGCATGTAAGAAGTATGCGGACTCACATAGACTAAGTCGAGAGTTTGAGGTGGGCTCGTATGTGTTTCTAAAGGTATCTCCCTGGAAAGGAAAGATACGCTTTGGAAAGAAAGAAAAGTTAAGTCCAAGGTTTATAGGACCTTTTGAGGTGTTAAAACAGGTGGGAGGGGTAGCTTATATGATAGCATTACCTCCAGACCTAGAACGAATACATAATGTGTTTCACGTATCTGTATTACGTCCATATAAGCCGGACTATAAGCATGTAATCGAATATAAGTCGATTCATATCGAGAAAGACTTTACATGTGAAGAGTCACCGATGCAGATCATTGATAGAAAGGAGCAAGTTCTGAGGAACAAGGTAATACCCTCAGTAAAGGTATTATGGAAGAACCACGATGCTGAAGAAGAAACGTGGGAACTAGAAGAAAAGATGAAGAAATTTTTTCCTCATCTATTTGATTAAAGTAAGACGAGATTCTGGGGACAGAATCTTTATAAGGGGGGAAGAATGTAACGACCGAGAAATTCGGATCTTATTGTAAAATGATTTTATTAAATTAAATAATAATAAAATCATATTCCATGTGTTATCAAGATGGTTGTCATTGTATAACCTATTGATGTTAGAATGTCGTAGTATTTGAGCTACGTAGATGAATGACGCCTCCCCAAAATTAGGTATACGTCACCCATCTTGGGTCGCCACTTACATGGTACATAAATTCAAATACAACTTACTAATATAACTCGCGTAAGTATAATATCGACATAAACTATGAGTTTGAATACAAATATTGTCTACTAGATATTATACAAACTCAAAAGGAGTCCTCATTACAACTATTATCACACTATTTCACGTAATAGTGAGGACTACTAATGCTATCCTCCTCGACCATTACTGCTCCCCGACTCGTCCCACCTATGTTCTCATTTCACAAGAGAACAAAGGAAAGAAAGGGTGAGCTCAACTAGCCCAAGAAGAAATATTATGACTAAGATAATGCGAATAAATTATCATTAGCCTTCAACAATGTTAAACCGATAAAATACAATAGACAACCAGCTTTAACTGCAATGAATAAGCAATCCATTAAAAGAGTCAAGTAGAGAATAAAGTCTACTATCTTTTAGGTTTTAAAAGGTTTTCATCAATTTTTATCACGAGACTCGACTTTAATAAATAAACCACCACATCTAATCATCCCCGCACTACTGGGTCAAGGATTTTCATCAAATTATCAATGGTCATGACTATACCGAATCACCCCGGTCATAATCATACCAAAACTATCCATCAACGCATTACAGCCACCGAGGACTTTTGTCACATCATTTATATCAAGTCATGATTATACCGAATGATCCCAGGTCATAATCATACTAAGTTCATCTATGCACGTAAGCCAAAGATAACATAATATAACATGAGGATGATGACAATGACATAATAATTCAATAAAACAAGTTCAAGAATTATTTAATCCATGAATTATTAACGTCCCAAATTGTCAACATGATAATCGTTTTCGTAGAGTAAAATTCAAGAATGATCGTAAGAATATTTCCATGAAAAGATATCGGATGAAACGCAAATATCAAGGATATTCTACTAATTTCATGGAGTATAGAAGTCAAAGTTTTAACTAATTTGGGTATAATAAAGAATGGAATAACAAAAGAAATCACCATGCATGCGGTATTGCATGATGAAAGTTATTCCAATGTAATAATAATAACGGAACGGTCGTGAAATTCACACCGGCGATGTTCCAATGAATAATAAAGATGGAACCGGATCCTAATAAAACACATGATAGGATATTCCAACAGAATGATAAAGATTTTAACCAGTCCGGTATAAAACACATGCATGTGATGTTCCAATGTAATAATAAAATCGGAACCGTGTCCTGTGTAAAACACACCACATGTGATGTTCCAATGTAATAATAATAAGAATGTCACCAAGTATAGGGTAAACCACATTCGATATCAAAGTTATTCCAATGTAATAATAAGCAATGGAATAACATAAGGATTTCACCAAGTATAGGGTATGCGTATACACAAGTTATGTATAGGGTATACCACTTTTACAAGTTTATTCCAATGAAATAATAATGAATGGAATAATGTAAGTTCTCTTCAAGAAGAAAGAATAACACCCTTACCGTAAAAAAGAACCTAATATAGAAGTAGTGAAGTAGCGAATATCACTCTTCTTTCTTTCTATAATTTTCTCTCTATAGCTTCTTTCTATAATTTCTCTCTAGAGTTTCAATGAATTCGTAATTCGAAAATAAATGAAGGAATGAGCTTCTATTTATAGGAAAATGGAATGCATAGTAATTAATCCATGAAACGGTCCAGATTGATTTACTTTAATCGACGGTCCATATTTAAAGAAAAATCTTTTAAATAAAATATAATATATTCTATTTATATAAAAATATTTTACTATGCAAATACTATGCAAAACACTATGCAAAACACTATAAACACTACGCAACACTAATAATAAAATATAATATATTCTATTTATAGAATAACTTTAATAAAGTATTCTATTTTATATAAAAGATGTTTCGCTTTATTACGTTAATAATAAGAATAAAACAAAACGTCATTATCGCTATAATAATTCATATTATTAATCGACAATAATGGAATCAAACTGAGTGACTTCTCACATAAGCATCAATAATCAATACCGTGTGCTACTATGCAACCACACGTATTACTGTATTTTTACTACCGAGTAGTTCAACAGTAACCACGGTAAAACTTCCGCCGTTATTTCAATAAAATATTTTTGTCGTTTTCTCAATCCGACAATAATTCTGTTGTGGGGTCCACCAATGATTGAGCCGTTGTACGAATATTCCCTGCTAAACCGATATTTCCCGACCAATCGAATATAATATAACCACTTGCATACTTTGCAAAATTTATAAATACTACCCACAACTATAATATTATCTTAAATTCACACCATAATATTAAAAAAATTATTTCAACAAAATTTAAATCTTTATTGATAAAATCTGGGGTCTCACAATCTCCCCTCCTTATGGAATTTCGCCCTCGAAATTAGGGTACGTACCTGGTATGATAAAGAGGTGAGGGTACCTTTGTGACGACCCCAAAATAGGTCCATTCCATCCAACCCATTCTCGAAGTCGCCAAATACATGGTACAAAATAAACAACTACAACTTTATTATCACAACAATAAATCTGAGAGTTTAAATACAAATATTATCTTCTAGACAATATTTATACTCAAATAAATCCTCATCACATTTATTGATACATTATTTTACAATAATGGTGAGGACTACTAAACAACTCTCTCTAGAACCTTCATTCCATACCCCACTAGTAGTACTCGCTACATTCTCGCCTCCCGAGAAGAAAAATGGAACAACAAGGAAAAGGGTGAGCTCAACTAGCCCAAGAAGAATGTTATGACTAAGATAATATACAACAAATTATCGTTAGTCAATGAGGAGGAAAAAATCGATAGAATACAATAGACAACAAGTTTTAAATCAATATTCATAAATGGAAATAATAATTCATAGAAGAGTTACGTAGAGAATGAAATCTACTATAATCTATGAATTTAACAAAATTCATCATCAATATTTTATCCTCAGTAACATCAATCAATATTCATCTCAAATCAAATATTCATCTTTGCACTCACAGCCAAAGATATTCATCAATCGGTCATGTTCATCTCAACACTGCTCATCTTTGCACTAAAGGCCAAAGATATTCATCGATCGGTCATGTTCATTTAAACACTGCTCATCTTTATTCACTACGGCCAAAGATATTCTTCAAAATCATTCATCTTTGCACTTCAGCCAAAGATATTCAATAATATCATCATTTAAGACCGAGGATGATGAAAATATATTTTAAAGAAACGAATCCAAATTGAAACAAAATGACAAGGATTAAGGATTAAGGATTCGTACTTTGTTTTATCCATGTCCAAAATACCTCAAAAATAATCATAGTGGTATAAAATTCAAGAATGATCAAAACATGGATACAATCAAAGCTAGTATCCGTAATAGATATTTTGAACGAAAAGAAGAAATTTTATTTTTCGATGAATAGTGTCAGATTATCGTGAATAGTGAGATATAGAATAGTCATATATCGTGAATAAGTAACTCTCAAACACCAAAAGATAGAAATTCCACAAAAAAACATCTTCACGCTTCATGAATAGTACTCGTGAATAGTAACTCGTGAATAGTAACTCATGAATAGTAACTCGTGAATAGTAACTCATGAATAGTAACCCCGACATGAAAAAGTTCCAAATTTGATAAAAACCTCGGATCAATATTTCAAAGATAATGATATATTGAAGAAATAATATCATTTGAGAAAAAAAATAATATCCCTTACCTCAAAGAATCAAGATTTCTTGGGAAGGAAAGGTCTCAAGTGATCTTTGAATGAAACTTGTATCTTTGACAAAGAACTCTCAAAGTATCTAAATACTCACAAAATACGCTCGATAATATAGAGAGAAAGAGAGAAAACTTGTTTACGGTGTGATTTTCAATTCTAACTTAGCCCTCTATTTATAGGAAAATGTTAGCCCAAAAAGCGGACTTGACACTACACGATGGCTTTACCTCTTACTATTGCCACCCACCACATTTGAAATAAAATTCAGCACATTTCTTCACCAACCACAAGTGGGGCCCACTCAATTCTAGAATTTTCCACCAAAATCAATTATAACCTAATTTCCGAATCAATACCTCTTAAAATTCATAATAAATCATTCGCTCATTTTTAACGGTTTTCAAAATTTGTGGACATATACTCAACTTATATATGTATAACATGTCCAAAAAATTACAACGATCCAACAGTCGGATTAAATATTATAACTCACATGATATATCGTAAAAATAATACCGATTTGATTTTTAATACCTCCAATCCGATAAAATACAAATAAAACATCTCAACATTAATTCCTTCATTAATAACCACATAAATAAATCCATCATTTATATTCATATAAAATAAATATTTCCTTATCATATGAATCAATAATTAATTATTCACAAATAATATTACGAATCACAATTATGATGACCAGTAGCTCCGGAAAAGGGGGGCTTTCAATAAGAATTTCTTCTTCTTGGCGCAATTAGGTGACCAAACCTCTCCTTAGACGTAACTTTCTAGACATTGCCAATAATGTTATCTAATAATATTATTCAAATAATATGAATTATTGATCCGATAATGGGAAATCTTGTGCGATGACAATTATTGAAACAACAATAATATAAAATATCAACGCAAAGAATTATTGAATCAATAAAATAAAATATTGAATAATAACTCATCGTGAAAATTATTGAGTAGTGCCATCTTACGTAAGGATCAATAATTCAACAATCTTTATGCAATACCGGTGTCTTCTCTTTGTGCAACCACGCCATTCTCGTATTTTAACCACCGGGTATTCCAACAGTCTTAATTCAGTAATAACTACGCCGTTATTTTTAAACAACTTATATTTGTCGTTTTCTTCATCCAATCGCTTTCAGTTATGGGGCCCACACATCATCGCTTGTCGCGTTTAATATTCCCCGACAAAGATTTAATATTCCACGACCAAACGAATATTCCCCGACAACAATGAATATTTTATAACCACTTGCTTATTTTGAAATATTTATGTATTTAACCCTTAACTATCCACATTAATCAAATCAACCCTTACTATTTCAAAATAATAAATAAAGGAAATTCCTTTTTATTTAAAAAAAATTTGGGGTCTTACAACCTCCCTCCTTATGAAATTTCGTCCTCGAAATTGACGTCACGTACTGGTGTTTTTCAAAAGATGAGGATACCTCGCTTTCATTTCCGTTTCCAACTCCCGTGTCATTTCCTCTATAGCATGATTCCTCCACAAAAAACTTAACTTGTGGTATAACCTTTCATGCATAGCGATCATGTTCTTTCCTATCCAAGATCTTGACAGTACCTCCTCATACGTTAAGTCTTGGCTATCTCGTCCGGTTCTAACTCAATAACGTGTTTGGGTCGTCCACATATTTACGTAACATCGATCGTGAAAAACGTTATGAACACGCGTCATACTTGGTGGTAAAAGCGAGTCTATAGCCCACGCCCCTATTCGATCGAGAATTTCAAATGGATTAATAAATCGAAGGTTTGAGCTTTCCTCACCTCACCGATTCTCGCTTTTAAAATAACAACTTCTTGCACCTCCTTCTTCAAATTCATCACTCGGTGTGTAGCTTGAATAACTTTAACTTTATCGATTAAAGTCGATTATACTCGTATATCATCACGTGCTCTCAGATATCATCACGTGGGTACCTAGAGTTTTCATCTCCATCTCTATTATTTGTATATTATACTGAAATTAGTCTTTGACAATATCGTACTTCGTGCTTGTATATCGATCTTCTACTCAACACGCCGCCTACCACGTTCGCTTTTCCGAGATGGCATGGTCGAAACATGTCTTTGAAATGAGTCTCCTCTTGAGTTCTTCTAAGCTCTTCCCACATTCCTTGCTCCATTCGAATTTTGTATCTCTACGAGTCAGCTACGTTAATGGAATAGCGATTCGAGAATATCCTTCAACGAATCTCCGATAATAACCAACTAAGCCTGAAAACTACGATTTTTCGATTCTCGACTTAGGTTGTTCTCAATCGTGACTCATATCCCAACCTTGGATAAAGACGTCACAATGACACCTATCGCTTTACTATCGCGCACGAATATGGCGTCCCTTACGGAGAGTCCGCTTTGGTGAATTCCACAAAGGAAGTCACAAGATAAAGGCTCATGTACCAAATTCTATAGTTGAATTTTAACTCCTCGAAGTTCAATAGAGCCATTCGATATGAGATTTTAGAAATGAGTTTTGTCTGGGGTTCAAAGTCGATACAAAATTTAATATCAGGCTTTGGGAGTAAGCCAAGAAATTCTTCAGGAAATACGTCAGGAAAAATCAATAACAACAAGAATATTATTCAAATCTGACGTGTCTTTATTCAAATCCATAACATGGACTAAGAAAACTTGACATCCGTAATAAACGAATGACTTCATGGCTTGATATGAAAATGTTTGACTACAATGGTTTGATTGCTTGAATTCGAATAACAGGTTGCTTAGGAATATGAAAACTAACAACCTTACAAAAGCAATCAATTTGGCATGATGAGTAGTTAACCTTAAAATCACATCAAAAGCAAATATCTCTATAGAAATAAGGTTAACAGGTAATGTGATAGTGCCAACCTGAATCAAGCAAGATTTTTAAACAACGGATGTAATGAAAGTTTCTCCTAACGGAGTCTCCATAAATAGGTCAAAGTCTAATTTCTCCGTAGTCAAGTTCAAACGTTGAGCGCAAGCAAGAGAGATAAAAGAATGGGTAGAACCGGTATCTAGTAAGGTATAAACTTCGCAAGAATTTATAATTAACTAACCCGTGCTAACTTCGTTCGGGTTCCTCGTATTTTGACCGGTCACGACAAACGCTCTTCCAGGAATCGTTGACTTTGACTTTTCTGGGACATCCTTTTGAGTCACCATTCCCGCTGGACTGGGTTTCGATATCGTACAATCTCGAGCGATATGTCCTTCTTTTCCACAATTATAACATACCTTAAACTGTTGTGGGCAGTTTGGGCTGATATGTCCCTCTTTCCCGCATTTGTAACATACGACCGATGGTCTTTCTCCTCCCTTGGAACCAGTTGCTACTGGCGCTGACGTCTTCACATGGTCGTTGTTGAATCTCCTCTTTTTAAAATCTCCTCCCAACTCGCTTCTTCTATTTTCATGGCCACGATTACCACCAGAGTGGTTACCGCCTTTGTCCGTATTCTTCTTTCTCCGCTGGTTATCGTTATTCTGATGACTGCTATCTTCGGTATGATCCTGGTTATGGTCCCTCGGTTGAACGTACTCGTTATCTCGCTTCTAACAATCGAGCCACATTTGACAACATCTCTCAGATAGAGAAAATTTATGAGAAATGAGATCTTGACGTATCTTGGGTTTCAAACCTCTAAAAACATCCGCGTCATCGTTCCTCATTCTCCACCAAATGAGGTGCAAACTCGGATAACTCCGCGAACTTCGCCTCGTCTTTGGGACCGCCATGTTATTCTGCTCCATCTAATAAACTCCACTTCCTTCATATATACGAATACTTTCGTGGAAGTACTTGTCATTGAACTGCTTCTCAAACGTCTCCCACGACATCTTTGAGTGCAAATTGGATGGAGTACGCTTCACGATTCCCACCAAGATCTCGCCTTCGCCACGGAACATAAAAGTAGCGAATGGAACTTTCATTCCTCCGTACATCCCAAGACATCGAATATCTTGGTAATTTGCTTGACCCATGTTTCCGCCATGATCGGATCTGCTTTCCCTAAATTCGTGGTCCCAACTCTTTGAATCTGCTGGGCATTTGTGACACCCGTGAATTGCTATCATTTCTCTCCTCAGATTTGAACACGAGTCTCCTCGTGCGATTTTTGCATGAATCTGGAAAAAACTTCTAAACATCCCCTCGTTCATCATCTCGCTTTCGGTGGTGTTATTCACAGGAGGTACATTGCCACTGTTGCACGTTCTCCTCGTTGTTAAGTCAGAGCATCTCCACGGTCTCATTTACACCACTATTAATATTCTCGATTGACATTCTCAATTCTTCGTCATAAAACAAGGGTTAATTAAGGAAATCATATATCACATAATATCCCTATATACCGACCAACTAACAAATAAGCTTAGGTAGGACACACTAGCAAAGGATTTACTCGTCTCTCCCTCCTAGTTCTATTCCCCGATCTCCGCCAGAGATCATATCCTAAGCTCGATACCAACCGTGACGACCCCAAAATAGGTCCATTCCATCCAACCCATTCTCGAGTCGCCAAATACATGGTATGTAAACAACTACAACTTTATTATCACAACAATAAAATCATGAGTTTAAATACAAATATTATCTTCTCTGACAATATTTATACTCAAATAAATCCTCATCACATTTATTGATACATTATTTTACAAAATGGTGAGGACTACTAAACAACTCTCTCTAACCTTCCTTCATTCCATACCCCAGACTAGTACTCGCTACATTCTCGCCTCCCGAGAAGAAAAATGGAACAACAAGGAAAAGGGTGAGCTCAACTAGCCCGAAGAAAGAATGTTATGACTAAGATAATATACAACAAATTATCGTTAGTCTCCAACAGGAAAAATCTGATAGAATACAATAGACAACAAGTTTCGGATCAATATTCGCAGCTGAAATAATAATTCATAGAAGAGTTACGTAGAGAATGAAATCTACTATAATCTATGAATTTAACGTCCATCATCAATATTTTATCCTCAGAACATCAATCAATATTCATCTCAAATCAAATATTCATCTTTACTACTGCCAAAGATATTCATCAATCGGTCATGTTCATCTCAACACTGCTCATCTTTGCACTAAAGGCCAAAGATATTCATCGATCGGTCATATTCATTTAATCACTGTTCATTTAAACACTATTCTCATCTTTTTCATTTAACTACTGCTTCATCTTTGCCAAAGATATTCTTCAAAATCATTCATCTTTGCACTTTACTACGTGCCAAAGATATTCAATAATATCATCATTTAAGACTGAGGATGATGAAAAATATTTTTTTAAAGAAACGAATCCAGTGAAACAAAATGACAAGGATTAAGGATTAAGGATTCGTACTTTGTTTTATCCATGTCCAAAAATACCTCAACAATAATCATAGTGGTGTAAAATTCAAGAATGATCAAAACATGGATACAATCAAAGCTAGTATCCAGAATAGATATTTTGGACGAAAAGAAGAAATTTTATTTTTCGGTGAATAGTGCCGATATTACGTGAATAGTCTCAGATATCGTGAATAGTCTTGATATCGTGAATAGTAACTCTCAACACCAAAAGATAGAAATTCCACAAAAAAAACATCTTCACGCTTCATGAATAGTACTAAATGAATAAGAACTCGTGAATAGTAACTCATGAATAAGAACTCGTGAATAGTAACTCATGAATAGTAACCCAAAACCCATGAAAAAAAGTTCCAAATTTGATAAAAACCTCGGATCAATATTTCAAAGATAAATGATATTGAAGAAATAATATCATTACTGAAAAATAATATCCCTTACCTCAAAGAATCGATTTCTTGAAAGGAAAGGTCGGGAAGTGATCTTTGAATGAAACTTGTCTTGAATAAAGAACTCTCAAAGTATCTAAATACTCACAAAATACGCTTCAATAATATAGAGAGAAAGAGAAAAACTTTGTTTCGGTGTGATTTTCAATTCTAACTTAGCCCTCTATTTATAGGAAAATGTTAGCCCGCCAAGCGGACTTGACTTGACTTATTTACTGATGGCTTTACACGCTACTACTATTGCCACCCACCACATTTGAAATAAAATTCAGCACATTTTTCACCAACCACAAGTGGGGCCCACTCAATTCTAGAATTTTCCACCAAAATCATTTATAACCTAATTTACGAATCAATGCACCTCTTAAAATTCATAATAAATCATTCGTGCATTTTTTTAATCGGTTCAAAATTTGTGGACATATACTCAACTTATATATGTATAACATATCCAAAAATTACAACGATCCAACGGTCGGATTAAAATTATAACTCACAAAATATATCTCAAAACCTATATTTGATTTTTAATACCTCCAATCCGATATAAAATATTTAAATAAAACATCTCAACATTAATTCCTTCATTAATAACCACATAAATAAATCCATCATTTATATTCATATAAAATAAATATTTCCTTATCATATGAATCAATAATTAATTATTCACAAATAATATTACGTAATCACAATTATGACAACCAGTGCCGCTCCTCAGAAAGGGGGCTTTCAATAAGAATTTCTCTCTTCTTGGCGCGCAATTAGGTGACCAAACCTCTCCTTAGATGTAACTTTCTAGACATTGCCAATAATGTTATCTAATAATATTATTCAAATAATATGAATTATTGATCCGATAATGGGAAATACATGCGGTGACAATTATTGAACAACAATAATATAAAATATCAACGCAAAGAATTATTGAATCAATAAAATAAAATATTGAATAAGAATTCATCGTGAAAATTATTGAGTAGTGCCATCTTACGTAAGGATCAATAATTCAACAATATTGCAATACCGCAGTGCTTCTCAACTCAACCACGCCAGACATCGTATTTTTAACCACCGGGTATTCCAACAATCTTAACTGTAAATAACTACTACTAGTTATTTTTAACCAACTTATATTTGTCGTTTTCTTCATCCAATCGCTTTCAGTTATGGGGCCCACACATGGTTTAAGGGCATTGTCAATACGAATATTCCCAACAATCATTTAATATTCCACGACCAAACGAATATTCCCCGACAAATAATGAATGAATATTTATAACCACTTGCTTATTTTGAAATATTTGCGTATTTAACCCTTAACTATCCACATTAATCAAATCAACCCTTACTATTTCAAAATAATAAATAAAGGAAATTCCTTTTATTTAAAAAATTTCTAGTCTTTACAACCTTGAATACCTTTATCGTTAAAAATATTAAATTCATCTTCGCAATCCGCCAAAGATATTCATTAACAATTTCATCTTTGCACTACAAAGCCAAAGATATACAATCAGAAACCAATAATAAATTTCAGACTCACTTAATAAGATCATACAACCATGAATTATCCATGCACTAATCGCAAGGATATTCGTGTTTTCAATTACTGATCATGATTATACCGAATAATCCGTGGTCATAATCATACCAAGTCTATCAATGCACTACTACCAAAGATGACTTTTTTACCACATCCATGAATTAATATTTCATTCTTGAGACTCAAATTTCAATAATTAATCCATATCATCGAATCATCCCCGCACTACGTGCCAAGGATATTCATTAAGATCACGACCACAAATTATCCATGCACTACTACCAAAATAATCGTGTATTCATTAGTATCACGACCACAAATTATCCATATACACTACTACCAAAGATAATTGTGTTTTCAATTACTGATTATGATTATACCGAATGATCCTCGGTCATAATCATACCAAGTCATCATCTATGCACGTAAGCCACGATGACTTTGAACACATCCATGAATTAATATTTCATTCTTTGAGACTCACTTCAATAATTAATCCACATCATCGAATCATCCACGCACTACTACGGGCGAAGGATATTCATTAGTATCACGACCACAAATTATCCATGCACTACTACCAAAGAAAGATAATTGTGTTTTCAATTATTGATTATGATTATACTACTACGAATGATCCTTCGGTCATAATCATACCAAGTCCATCTATGCACGTAAGCCATATCGATGACTTTGAACACATCCATGAATTAATATTTCATTCTTTGAGACTCAACTTTTTCAATAATTAATCCACATCGTCAATCATCCACCACTTTACATAATCGCCATTCATTATATTCGATTATCCATGCACTACTACCAAAGATATTCATTAAGATCACACCACAAATTATCCATGCACTACTACCAAAGATAATTGTGTTTTCAATTACTGATTATGATTATACCGAACAATCCACAATCGGTCATAATCATACCAAGTCCATCTATGCTCTACAGCCACGATGACTTTCAAATAATATAAACATGAGGATAATGATATAAAGAATCAATCAAATGAGATAAAGGATAAATATTAAACATTTATAATATAATTTATCCAGATTCAAGAATATCCCCATGTTATCAATCACTTAATAATCTCATAATCTAATATCATTAATATTATAACAATATTTTAATCACTTCTTAAATTTATAAACAATTTATCTCAATTGTTTACGCTTTTACCATATAATGCATTTAATCATTCAAAATGCCATACTCATAAGATATCATCACCAATTATCAAATCCTCATCAAAAAATATGCATATACTCTATATAGGATTCTCTAGCCATAAAATCCTATTTTCAACTTTGTTACTTCACATAACATATTTAACTCATATGTTCAGTAATAAACTATTTTCATGAAAAATACCAAATCAGTCCCAAAAATATTTCTTTTCTGGGATTTAGCATAATATAGTCCCATAATGAAAATATATTTTCTCTCGAATTTTAAAATTCATTTACTATTTTTCAAAAATCAATTTCTAATTAATTCCTTAAGAAATTAGCTACCTCAAGTTTAACTCCAAAATTCCCAAATCTTGGCAGGACCTTACACATGTTAACGTGAGCTTCTAGTTTAAATTTCATGGTCATCGGAGTTATAGAACTCCGGTTATAGCGTTTTTCGTCGGAAAAACCTAAATATTGAAATAGTCATAACTTGCTCATTTTAAGTCAGAATGAGCTCATTTTTGGACAGGAGGTACTTTATACCATATACCTTCATGTCCCAAAAGGCCAGAATTTTTCTCATAATTTAAGTGGCCGAAACAGCCCCTTAAAAATTCTGGCAGTAGCTTTTTTTGAAATTTACAGCTTTGCCTCCTTTTGCTAAAATCAGTCCACACAAAAATCTACAACACCTTTTCCAGTAATTCCACTTGGATTAGTTAGGTAACTCATAGATCTAACTCTAGGACTTGACCACACTCAAAAATTCAAAATATAATAGGAGATATGGTCAATTGAATTTCATGTTACGTTTTCACTAAAATCGATTTTCAACTCTTTGTGATTTCTAAGAAACTTTCATGTTTTCACATACTAAACCAACATAACTCATCATAAAACTTACTAATACTTCATATACCCATGATTTTCATTAGTTCTATACTTTTTTTATTATGACTTTCATCATAAACCACGTAAAATGCTGATCATTTTAGTTGAAGAAATATTTGAGGGTTTAAGAAATGGGTTTTTGATCGGGTCAATACAAAATTCGATTTCACGCTCTAAGTAGGCTAGGAAATCTTCAAGAATACGCCAAGAAATTTATTAATGATAGAAATATCATTCAAAATCGTGACTTTCATCCAAGACTTGGATAGTACGTCACATTGATACTACCAACTGTGACTTCTATCCCTTAACCTAGATAGCACCTCACAATGATACCTATAAACTTGCCATCTTCATTCACGATGTCGCCTCTGAAAAGTCCGGCTTTTGCATTTCCACACAAGGAAGTCAACAACGAAAGGTTCGGGGCTCTTTACTTATGGCTTGATATAACAATGATTAACTTTAGGGTTTGGTTACTTTGAATTCGTATAACAAAGTTGGTTATGAATATAAAAGCTAACAACCTTACAAAAAGAATAATGAGTAGTTAATCAATTGATTTCAAAAAATTACATCAAAGGCAAGTATTTTCAAAGAGATAAGATCGACAGTAACGTGAAAGTGTTTATTTGAATCAACAAGATTTAAAAATAAGTAATGGAGGTAACGAAGGTTTCTCCCAACGAAGTTTCACCAATAAGTCAAAGTCTAACTTCTCCTGAGTCAAATTTAAACGTTGAACGCAAGCAGAGAAATAAAAGAATGGGTAGAACCGGTATCTAATAAGGTATAGACTTCAAGAATTTATAATTAACTAACCCGCTATAACTTCGTTTCGGGTTACCCACTTTTTGAGAAGTCAAAAAAAACGCTTTCCTAAACCAATTCGACTTTGTTTTGTCCAGTATCCACCCTTTGGTGCCACTATCCCCCAAATGGACTTGACTTCACTGCATAACGACAAAATCGAGCTAAATGACCTTCTCTTCTTGAAATTTCCACTTCTATTATCTTTGCCATGATTACCAATCAAAGTGGTTACCATTCTTAACATGATAATTTCCCCGATGGTTATCATTGTTACGATAGCCGTTGCCACCACCAATATGATTATTATCGTGTTGTTGGTCGTTACCTTTTGTTTGAAATCAACACTCTCATGTGCTTCATTGCTTATCTCAAAACATTTTCAGATGCCATTCTCAAACACTTGTCACAAAACAAGGGTTAATTAACATATCACATATTATCCCTATATTCTAATCGACCAATTAAATACCAAATAAATTTAGGTAGGTCATACTAGCGAAGGAATTCTCCTCTCTCTCCCCCTAGTTCTTATCTCACATCTTAGCCGTGGATCATATCCTAAGCTCGATACCAACCGTGGCGCCCCCAAAATTAGGTATACGCCACCCATCTTGGGTCGCCACTTACATGGTACATAAATTCAAATACAACTTACTAATATAACTGCTGTATACAAATACGACATAAACTATGAGTTTGAATACAAATATTGTCTACTAGATATTATACAAACTCAAAAGGAGTCCTCATTACAACTATTATCACACTATTTCACGAATAGTGAGGACTACTAATGCTATCCTCTGGACCATTACTTCGCTCCCCGACTCGTCCCAAATTATGTTCTCATTTCAAGAGAATAAAGAAAGAAAGGGTGAGCTCAACTAGCCCAAGAAGAAATATTACTACTAAGATAATGCGAGAATAAATTATCATTAGCCTTCAACAGTTTAAACCGATAAAATACAATAGACAACCAAGTAATCTGCGGCGAATAAGCAATCCATTAAAAAAAAGAGTCAAGTAGAGAATAAAGTCTACTATCTTTTAGGTTTTAAAAGGTTTTCATCAATTTTTATCACTTGAGACTCGACAATAAATAAACCACCACATCTAATCATCCACATACCACGGTCAAGGATTTTCATCAAATTATCAATGGTCATGACTATACCCGAATCACCCCTCGGTCATAATCATACCAAAAACTATCCATCAACGCATTACAGAAGCCACCGAGGACTTTTGTCACATCATTTATATC
The DNA here is from genome assembly GCA_020205615.1 of Panax quinquefolius. NCBI lineage: Eukaryota > Viridiplantae > Streptophyta > Magnoliopsida > Apiales > Araliaceae > Panax > Panax quinquefolius. The sequence goes on along the minus strand of JAINUW010000172.1, from coordinate 126,126 downwards.
AAGTCATGATTATACCGAATGATCCCCGGTCATAATCATACTAAGTTCATCTATGCACGTAAGCCAAAGATAACATAATATAACATGAGGATGATGACAATGACATAATAATTCAATAAAACAAGTTCAAGAATTATTTAATCCATGAATTATTAACGTCCAAATTGTCAACATGATCTTCTTTTTTAGAGAGAAAATTCAAGAATGATCGAAAGAATATTTCCATGAAAAGATCTTTGGATGAAACGCAAATATCAAGGATATTCTACTAATTTCATGGAGTATAGAAGTCAAAGTTTTAACCAACCGGGTATAATAAAGAATGGAATAACAAAAGAAATCACCATGCATGCGGTGCAGATTGCATGATGTGTTATTCCAACAGAATAATAATAACGGAACCAGTCGGTGAAATTCACAATCGATGATGTTCCAACGAATAATAAAGATGGAACCGGATCCGGTGTAAAACACATGATAGGATATTCCAACAGAATGATAAAGATTTTAACCAGTCCTGTGTAAAACACACGTGCATGTGGATGTTCCAATGAGAATAATAAAAAAGCGGAACCAGTCCGTGTAAAAAACACATGCATGTGATGTTCCAATGTAATAATAATAAAGAATGTCACCAAGTATAGGGTAAACCATTCATTATCTGAGTTATTCCAATGAGAATAATAAGCAATGGAATAACATAAGGATTTCACCAAGTATAGGGTATGCCAGATATCACGAGTTATGTGTATAGGGTATGCCACTTTTTACAAAGTTATTCCAACGAGAATAATAATGAATGGAATAATGTAAGTTCTCTTCAAGAAGAAAGAATAACACCCTTACCGTAAAAAGAACCTAATATAGAAGTAGTGAAGTAGCGAGAATACTCTTCTTCTTTCTATAATTTTCTCTCTATATACCTTCTCTCTATAATTTCTCTCTCTGAGTTTCAATGAATTAAGTAAAAAATAATGAAGGAATGAGCTTCTATTTATAGGAAAATGGAATGCATAAGTAACTAATCCATGAACGGTCCAGATTGATTTACTTTAATCGACGGTCCATATTTAAAGAAAAATCTTTTAAATAAAATATAATATATTCTATTTATATAAAAACATTTTACTATGCAAACACTATGCAATACTATGCAAAAACACTATGCAAAAAACACTATGCAACACTATGCATAATAAAATATAATATATTCTATTTATAGAATAACTTTAATAAAGTATTCTATTTTATATAAAAAGATGTTTCGCTTTTATTACGTTAATAATACTGAATAAAACAAAACGTCATTATCGCTATAATAATTCATATTATTAATCGACAATAATGGAATCAAACCGAGTGACTTCTCACATAAAGCATCAATAATCAATACTGTGTACTTACTATGCAACCACACGTATTCATCGTACTTTTTACTACCGAGTAGTTCAACAAAGATAACACCAGTAAAACTTCCGCCGTTATTTCAATAAAATATTTTTGTCGTTTTCTCAATCCGACAATAATTACATTATTAGGGTCCACCAATGATTGAGTAGTTGTACGAATATTCCCTGCTAAACCGAATATTCCCCACCAATCGAATATAATATAACCACTTGCATACTTTGCAAAATTTATAAATACTACCCACAACTATAATATTATCTCAAATTCACACCATATTAAAAATTAAAAAAAATTATTTTATTGAAAATTTAAATCTTTATTAATAAAATCTGGGGTCTCACATTATTTTCATTTGTTGGTTAATAATTATAGATATATTATGTGTTATTTATGTTATCAAGTTTATTATTTTCAACATACGATTTTAATCTCAGTTTTTTTTATTTAATTCTCCGTACATTTGAAAAGTATATACGCATAATACAATATTATAATATTAGGTAATAATAATAAGGATGAATCAATAAAAGTAACTAAATTAATATGAATTAGTATTAAGAAATGATAATGAAATTTATCGATTTGATAACAATTTTATACAAGTTCAAAAATTAAATGGATAAATTTATAACTATTAATTAATGAATTAATTGGTATTCATTAATGTTCAAAGATGCATTATTTCTAATATATAATTATGTGATTTAATGAAATATTATAAAAGATGAATGATAGCTCTTTCATAAGTTGTATTATTTTAATAGACAAATTTTGAAATGGATAAATTGTTGTTATAAGAAAAGATTTGATTTGAATTATTGTGCCAAGTTATTGTGATATTGAAGTTAGAGTAATGATTAAGACTTTGATTAGTTAATGATGCATTATGTAACAATTTGTAGGATAAAATTTGTTGTGACGACCCCAAAATAGGTCCATTCCATCCAACCCATTCTTCGAGTCGCCAAATACATGGTATGTAAACAACTACAACTTTATTATCACAACAATAAAATCTGTGAGTTTAAATACAAATATTATCTTCTAGACAATATTTATACTCAAATAAATCCTCATCATCATATTTATTGATACATTATTTTACAAAATGGTGAGGACTACTAAACAACTCTCTCTAGAACCTTCATTCCATACCCCGACTAGTACTCGCTACATTCTCGCCTCCCGAGAAGAAAAATGGAACAACAAGGAAAAGGGTGAGCTCAACTAGCCCAAAGAAGAATGTTATTATGACTAAGATAATATACAACAAATTATCGTTAGTCTCCAACAGGAAAAATCGATAGAATACAATAGACAACAAGTTTCGGATCAATATTCGCAATGAAATAATAATTCATAGAAGAGTTACGTAGAGAATGAAATCTACTATAATCTATGAATTTAACGTCATTCATCAATATTTTATCCTCAGAACATCAATCAATATTCATCTCAAATCAAATATTCATCTTTGCACTACAGCCAAAGATATTCATCAATCGATATTTCATCTCAACACTGCTCATTCATCTTTGCACTAAAGGCCAAAGATATTCATCATCATCGGTCATGTTCATTTAAACACTGCTCATCTTTGCACTAAAGGCCAAAGATATTCATCGATCGGTCATGTTCATTTAAACACTTCGCTCATCTTTGCACTACTGAAGCCAAAGATATTCTTCAAAGAAATCATTCATCTTTCATCTTTGCACTACAGGCCAAAGATATTCAATAATATCATCATTTAAGACCGAGGATGATGAAAATATTTTTTAAGAACGAATCCAAAGGAAACAAAATGACAAGGATTAAGGATTAAGGATTCGTACTTTGTTTTATCCATGTCCAAAATACCTCAAAAATAATCATAGTGGTGTAAAATTCAAGAATGATCAAAACATGGATACAATCAAAGCTAGTATCCGAATAGATATTTTGAATGAAAAGAAAAAATTTCATTTTTTTCGATGAATAGTGCCGTATTCGTGAATAATGTCAGATATCGTGAATAATCTTGGTCAGATACGTGAATAAGTAACTCACACACCAAAAGATAGAAATTCCACAAAAAAAACATCTTCACGCTTCATGAATAGTACTCGTGAATAGTAACTCGTGAATAGTAACTCATGAATAATAACTCGTGAATAGTAACTCATGAATAGTAACCCCGACATGAAAAAGTTCCAAATTTGATAAAAAGTTCCAACCAATATTTCAGCATAATGATATTGAAGAAATAATATCATTTGAGAAAAAAATAACATCCCTTACCTCAAAGAATCGAGACTTCTAAGGAAAGGTCGGATAGTGATCTTTGAATGAAACTTGTCTTGACAAACAACTCTCAAAGTATCTAAATACTCACAAAATACTCAATAATATAATAGAGAGAGAGAGAAAACTTTGTTTACGGTGTGATTTTCAATTCTAACTTAGCCCTCTATTTATAGGAAAATGTTAGCCACACCAAAGCGGAACTTGACTAAACACATGATGGCTTTACTCGCTACTTCATTGCCACCACCACATTTGAAATAAAATTCAGCACATTTTTTCACCAACCACAAGTGGGGCCCACTCAATTCTAGAATTTTCCACCAAAATCAATTATAACCCTAATTTCCATAATCAAATACCTCTTAAAATTCATAACAAATCATTCGTTCATTTTTAACGGTTCAAAATTTGTGGACATATACTCAACTTATATATGTATAACATATCCAAAAATTACAACGATCCAACGGTTTGATTAAATATTATAACTTTAATGCAAAATATATCTCCTCAAATACTCATATATTTGATTTTTAATACCTCCATCCCGATAAAATACAAATAAAACATCTCAAAAAGATTAATTCCTTCATTAATAACCACATAAATAAATCCATCATTTATATTCATATAAAAAATAATATTTCCTTATCATATGAATCAATAATTAATTATTCACAAATAATATTACGTAATCACATTTATGATGACCAAAGTAGTTCCCGGAAAGAGGGGCTTTCAATAAGGATCTCTCCTTCTTGGCGCCGCAATTAGGTGACCAAACCTCTCCTTAGATGTAACTTTCTAGACATTGCCAATAATGTTATCTAATAATATTATTCAAATAATATGAATTATTGATCGATAATGGGAAATAATGTGTGCGGTGATGACAATTATTGAACAACAATAATATAAAATATCAACGCAAAGAATTATTGAATCAATAAAATAAAATATCGAATGAGCGATAACTTACCGTGAAAAATTATTGAGTAGTGCCTTCTTACGTAAGGATCAATAATTCAACAATCAATCGTGCATCAATACCGCACTATCTTTGCAACAACCACGCCAGACATCAGTTTTTTTAACCAACCGGTATTCCAACAGATCTTAATAACTGTAATAACTACTAACTTCTGTTTATTATTTATAACCAACTTATATTTGTCGTTTTCTTCATCCAATCGCTTTCCGTTATGGGGCCCACACATGGTCATCTACTATCGCATTTAATATTCCCAACAAAGATGAATATTCCACGACCAAACGAATATTCCCAAACAAAAATGAATATTTTATAACCACTTGCTTATTTTGAAATATTTGCGTATTTAACCCTTAACTATCCACATTAATCAAATCAACCCTTACTATTTCAAAATAATAAATAAAGGAAATTCCTTTTATTTAAAAATTTTGGGGTCTTACAACCTCCCTCCTTATGAAATTTCGTCCTCGAAATTGACGTACGATACTGGTGTTTTGAAAGATGAGAATACCTCGCTTTCATTTTCGTTTCCAACTCCCGTGTCATTTCCTCAATAAAGATGGTTTCTCCACAAAACTTTAACTTGTGGTATAACCTTTCTTACATAGGACATTTCTTTTCTATCCAAAATCTTGACAGTACCTCCTCATACGTTAAGTCTTCGCTATCTCGTCCGGTTCTAACTCAATAGCGTGTTTGGTCGTCCACATATTTACGTAACATCGATACGTGTGAAAAAACGTTATGAACACGCGTCATACTTGGTGGTAAAACGAGTCTATAGGCCACGCTTCCTATTCGATCGAGAATTTCAAATGGATTAATAAATCGAAGGTTTGAGCTTTCCTCACCTCACCGATTCTCGCTTTTAAAATAACAACTTCTTGCACCTCCTTCTTCAAATTCATCATCGGTGTGTAGCTTGAATAACTTTTTAACTTTATCGATTAAAGTCGATTATACTCAGATATCATCACGTACTCATATATCATCACGTGGGTACCTAGAGTTTTCATCTCCATCTCTATTATTTGTAAATTATACGAAATTAGTCTTTGACAATATCGTACTCGTATTTGTATGATCTTCTCTTACTCAACACGTCGCTACCACGTTAGCTTTTCGGGATGGCATGGTCGAACATGTGCTTTGAAATGAGTCTCCTCTTGAGTTCTTCAAGCTCTTCCCACATTCCTTGCTCCATTCAATTTTGTATCTCTACGAGTCACCACACGTTAATGGAATAGCGATTCGAGAATATCCTTCAACGAATCTCCGATAATAACCAACTAAGCCTAAAAAGCTACGTATTTCGATTCTTGACTTAGGTTGTTCTCAATCGTGACTCATATCCCAACCTTGGATAAAGACGTCACAATGACACCTATCGCTTTACTATCGCATCGAATATGGCGTCCCCTACGAGAGTCTCGGCTTGGTGAATTCCACAAAAGGAAGTCACAAGATAAAGGCTCAGTACCAAATTCTATAGTTGAATTTTTAACTCACGAAGTTCAATAGAGCCATTCGATATGAGATTTTAGAAATGAGTTTTGTCTGGGTTTCAAAGTCGATACAAAATTTAATATCGCTTTGGGAGTAAGCCAAGAAATTCTTCAGAAATACGTCGGAAAAATCAATAACAACAAGAATATTATTCAAATCGACGTGTCTTTATTCAAATCCATAACATGGACTAAGAAAACTTGACATCCGTAATAAACGAATGACTTCATGGCTTGATATGAAAATGTTTGACTACAATGGTTTGATTGCTTGAATTCAATAACAAAGTTGCTTAGGAATATGAAAACTAACAACCTTACAAAAGCAATCAATTTTGCATGATGAGTAGTTAACCTTAAATCACATCAAAAAGCAAATATCTCTATAGAAAATAAGGTTAACGTGTAATGTGATAGTGCCAACTTGAATCAAACAAGATTTTTAAACAACGGATGTAATGAAAGTTTCTCCTAACTGAGTCTCCATAAATAGGTCAAAGTCTAATTTCTCCGTAGTCAAGTTCAAACGTTGAGCGCAAAGCAAGAGAGATAAAAGAATGGGTAGAACCCAGATCTAGTAAGGTATAAACTTCGCAAGAATTTATAATTAACTAACCCGTGCTAACTTCGTTCGGGTTCCTCGTATTTTGACCGGTCACGACAAACGCTCTTCCAGAATCGTTGACTTTGACTTTTCTGGGACATCCTTTTGAGTCACCATTCCCACTGGACTGGGTTTCGATATCGTACAATCTCGAGCGATATGTCCTTCTTTTCCACAATTATAGCATACCTTAAACTGTTGTGGGCAGTTTGGGCTGATATGTCCCTCTTTCCCGCATTTGTAACATACGACCGGTGGTCTTTCTCCTCCCTTGGAACCAGTTGCTACTGGCGCTGACGTCTTCACATGGTCGTTGTTGAATCTCCTCTTTTTAAAATCTCCTCCCGACTCGCTTCTTCTATTTTCATGGCCACGATTACCACCAGAGTGGTTACCGCCTTTGTCCGTATTCTTCTTTCTCCGCTGGTTATCGTTATTCTGATGACTGCTATCTTTGGTATGATCCTGGTTATGGTCCCTCGGTTGAACGTACTCGTTATCTCGCTTAAACAATCGAGCCTCGCTTACAACATCTGAATAGAGAGAAAATTTATGAGAAATGAGATACCGACGTATCTTGGGGTTTCAAACCTCTCAGAAACATCCCGTCATACGGTCCTCATTCTCCACCAAATGAGGTGCAAACTGGATAACTCCGCGAACTTCGCCTCGTCTACGGGACACCGTCATGTTATTCTTGCTCCAGTCTAATAAACTCCACTTCCTTCATATATGACGAATACTTTCGTGAAGTACTTGTCATTGAACTGCTTCTCAAACGTCTCCCACGACATGCCGAAAAGGTGAATGGGTGCGCTTCACGATTCCCACCAATGAATCTGCCGCCACGGAACATAAAAGTAGCGAATGGAACTTTCTGTTCCTCCGTGCATCCCAAGACATCGAATATCTTGGTAATTTGTTTGACCCATGTTTCCGCCATGATCGGATCTGGCTTTCCCAAGAATTCTGGTGGTCCCAACTCTTTGAATCGCATGGCTTGTGACCACCCGTGAATTGCTATCATTCCTCCCTCATATTTTGAACACGAGTCTCCTCGTGCGATTTTGCATGAACTGCAAAAAACTTCTAAACATCCCCTCGCTCATCATCTCGCTCGGTGGTGTTATTCACGGGAGGTACATTGCCACTGTTGCACGCTTCTCCTCGTTGTTAAAATACAGCATCTCCACGGTCTCATTTACTCCACTATTAATATTCTCAATTCATTCTCATTCTCAAATCATTAATCATAAAATCAAGGGTTAATTAAGGAAATCAATATATCACATAATATCCCTATATTACTTGACCAACTAACAAATAAGCTTAGGTAGGACACACTAGCGAAGGATTTACTCGCTCTCCCTCCTAGTTCTATTCCCCGATCTCCCGCCAGATCATATCCCTAAGCTCGATACCAACCTGTGGCGCCCCCAAAATAGGTCCATTCCATCCAACCCATTCCAACCCATTCTCGTCGCCAAATACATGGTACGTAAACAACTAAAACTTTATTATCACAACAATAAAATATATGTGAGTTTAAATACAAATATTATCTTCTAGACAATATCTATACTCAAATAAATCCTCATCATATTTATTGATACATTATTTTACAAAAATGGTGAGGACTACTAAACAACTCTCTCTAGAACCTTCATTCCATACCCCGACTAGTACTCGCTACATTCTCGCCTCCTGAGAAGAAAAATGGAACAACAAGGAAAAGGGTGAGCTCAACTAGCCCAGTAAAGAATATTATGACTAAGATAATATACAACAAATTATCGTTAGTCTCCAACAGGGAAAAATCTGATAGAATACAATAGACAACAAGTTTTAGATCAATATTCGCAGCGAAAATAATAATTCATAGAAGAGTTACGTAGAGAATGAAATCTACTATAATCTATGAATTTAACAGTCCATCATCAATATTTTATCCCTGTAACATCAATCAATATTCATCTCAAATCAAATATTCATCTTTTTGCACTACAGCCAAAAGATATTCATCAATCGGTCATGTTCATCTCAACACTGCTCATCTTTGCACTAAAGGCCAAAGATATTCATCATCTCATCATGTTCATTCAAACACACTTCATTTCAACACTTTCATCACTACAGCCAAAAAGATATTCATCACCAATCATGTTCAATCATTCATCATCTTTGCTACGTGCCAAAGATATTCTTCAAAATCATTCATCTTTGCACTAAGCCAAAGATATTCAATAATATCATCATTTAAGACCGAGGATGATGAAAATATTTTTAAAGAAACGAATCCAAAGGAAACAAAATGACAAGGATTAAGGATTAAGGATTCGTACTTTGTTTTATCCATGTCCAAAAATACCTCAAAAATAATCATAGTGGTGTAAAATTCAAGAATGATCAAAACATGGATACAATCAAAGCTAGTATCCGTAATAGATATTTTGGACGAAAAGAAGAAATTTTATTTTTTATGAATAGTGCCGATTCGTGAATAGTAGTGTCAGATACGTGAATAGTCTTCAGTATACGTGAATAGTAACTCCGACACCAAAAGATAGAAATTCCACAAAAAAATCATTTTCACGCTTCATGAATAGTACTCGTGAATAGTAACTCGTGAATAAGTAACTCATGAATAGTAACTCGTGAATAAGAACTCATGAATAAGAACCCCAATAGTAACCCGAAAAAAAGTTCCAAATTTGATAAAAAGTTCAACCAATATTTCAAAGATAATGATATTGAAGAAATAATATCATTTGAAAAAAAAAAATAACATCCCTTACCTCAAAGAATCAATTTCTTCTAGGAAAGGTCGGAAGTGATCTTTGAATGAAACTTGACTTGAATAGAAACTCTCAAAGTATCTAAATACTCACAAAATACGCTCAATAATATAGAGAGAAAGAGAGAAAACTTTGTTTCGTGTGATTTTCAATTCTAACTTAGCCCTCTATTTATAGAAAATGTTAGCCCGTAAAGCATTAGACTTGACCTGCTACGATTATGATGGCTTTACTCGCTACTATTGCCACCCACCACATTTGAAATAAAATTCAGCACATTTCTTCACCAACCACAAGTGGGGCCCACTCAATTCTAGAATTTTCCACCAAAATCAATTATAACCCTAATTTCAATAATCATAATAAATACCTCTTAAAATTCATAACAAATCATTCGTTCATTTTTAACGGTTCAAAATTTGTGGACATATACTCAACTTATATATGTATAACATATCCAAAAAATAAAACGATCCAACTATTTGATTAAATATTATAACTCACAAATAATATATCTCAAAAACATATCCCATTTTGATTTTTAATACCTCCAATCCGATAAAATAAAAATAAAACATCTCAAATGATTAATTCCTTCATTAATAACCACATAAATAAATCCATCATTTATATATCATATAAAATAAATATTTCCTTATCATATGAATCAATAATTAATTATTCACAAATAATATTACGAATCACAATTATGACAACCAAAGCTCCTCAGAAAGGGGGCTTTCCAATAAGGATCTCTCCTTCATCGGCCGCAATTAGGTGACCAAACCTCTCCTTAGATGTAACTTTCTAGACATTGCCAATAATGTTATCTAATAATATTATTCAAATAATATGAATTATTGATCCGATAATGGGAAATACATGCAAATGACAATTATTGAACAACAATAATATAAAATATCAACGCAAAGAATTATTGAATCAATAAAATAAAATATCGAATAAGAATTACTCAGAAAATTATTGAGTAGTGCCTTCTTACGTAAGGATCAATAATTCAATAATCTTTATGCAATCAATACCGTGTTCTTTATCAGTCAACCACGCCAGACATCGTATTTTTAACCAATTCGGGTTCCAACAAAACCTTAATTGCAGAACAACTACGCCAAGTTATTTATAAACCAACTTATATTTGTCGCTTTCTTCATCCAATCGCTTTCGTTATGGGGCCCACACATGGCTCATACTGCCGTCAAATATTAATATTCCCCGACAAAGCATTAAATCGTAAGTTTAAAAAAATTTACAAACCATATACCCGATCACCCTTTATGCACAATTATTAATTAAACGAAAAGATAAAAGAATAAATCATACCCTTGAAGATCCGAGCTTCCTCGTGTACAAGTTCACCTCCAATCCTTTTCGCTCAACAACTTGAATCCACCGGGTTTGGTTCCTTCCTTTGATCAACGTTAGCCACCCAAGTGTTTGGCCTCTAGAGAGTGATCCACCAAGGAAAAAGAAAGAATCAAGAAGATGGGTGGTTGGCTAAACCCTAGTTTTTCTATCTCTATAGAAAAGGAGCGATTCCCAACAATTGAATTATTACGATATGTCGTCAACAACAACTCATATCACATATAAGACTCTCTTATAATAGATATCAAGCAACCCTATTTAACAATTAAGGAATTGGGTTTATTTAATTAATTAAATTTTTAATTAATTAAGCTCCCTAATCTTATTAGGATAATTAATTAAACTCCTTTAACTAATTTTCCTCCTAAATCCTATTAGGAATAAATGAGAGTACTTATATTAAATTAATTCCTAAACTCTTTTAGAAATTAAAATAATAATAATAATAATAATAATAATAATAATATCTAAGACTCTTATTAATTTATATTTAATATTTCTAAAATATTAAATAATAATATTAAGCTATTTAATTTATTCTATCACCATAGATTAAATTAAATATACTTAACATATTATTACGATTATGCCATTAACTTCTTAAATAATTATTCTTCCTTTTATGGTGTGACCCTTTAGGTTCTCCATATTAAACCTATTGTGAATAAATCAATTAGAATAATTCTAATCTTATTTAAATAAATAAATTAAACAATTAATTTATTTAAATAAATAATATTTATTCTACAATAGGATATAAGCCTCCCTAATGATCAACGACTTTTTCGTATAATATAGATTTCAACATTAATCATAAAAGAACCTTTGAGTAAATAGTTACCGTATAATTCAATCCTTCCACCATACAATGTCCCAATTAAATATAAGACATGGAATTACCACAAGTCTTATTTTATTTAATTATATGTATTTCGATCTTAAATGCACAACTCCAAATAATGCAAAATTAGAAACTCCTTTCTAATTTCATTCGCCTTGCCGCCAAGGACTACCGGGTTGTCATTTATCGAATCACATAGACATTTCTTCTTTTTTATAGTAGTGGTAGATTCTTTATCGATCATACATTATCTCCATGTACAACTTATTATACCCAAGCATACCCTTTGATATACCCTAAGGGTCTTAAGGAATAAGTCAAAGTATAACTCATCATACACAAGATACTATGATGATCTCAAGTCCAAGGATCACTTGTACTACTATCACTACAGAATTCTATCGACAGCAAAGTAAACTCCATTAGGTATTCCTTAGCGAGCCAATGCTCAAAGTGAACTTATTCTCTAATAAGCACCTACATACTTGCTTTTAGTGTTCCACACAAATGATCATCATGAGATCAATCATCCTCATCCAATGAGCAAGCAACGATGTACCAATCTATCCTGGATTCACTAATCCCCAATTTAGTAATCCAACGATTGGGAACTATTTTAGTTTTAAGCTTTCTAAGAATTTAGATCTCATTAGAATGATCATCATCATTATTCTAAAAGCATTGCTTAAAACTACGGGTTTATCACATATTATAAAACAAAGATCATGTAGATAATTAAAAGCCTTTAATAAATTAATACTTTTTATTAATAAATGAATAAGATTGTTACAAAGTATATGCTTTATCATCAAACATGATCGGCTTGTGTGCATACTACTTTCAATCTCCCACTTGCACTAAAGCCAATCGCCATGGTATCTCATACTCTTCTTCTTCTCTAAGTGACGATTATCCCCATTGTTGGATAAGCTTTTTAGTTAATGGATATGTAATGTTGTTCATGAGAGTCCACTATCTCTATAGTGATTTCCCATCTTTCAATGATTCTAATAATCAAATGAAAGTGCCACAACACATGTTTAGATCCAAGATGAGACTTAGAACTATTCCTAGTTCTCAGAATGAACTTTTAATCCAAACAATCAACTTGCAAAGCTTCTTCATTTATAGCTATATACTTTGTCTTTATCACTAAACCAAAGAACTCTTTTGCTTGTTTGGAACCTTTCCAATTCATCGCACCACCGCTCAAGATAACGCTTTACCTTAAAGTGGATTTTTCTCGTCATCTTGTCTCCGTCTCTCAAAAAACTTGAGTCTCATTAAGCCCTCTAGTTTTAATTTAGACCCACCATGAATATGATCACATCCTTAGTGCCTGCTAAGCACTTTAAGATGTTTTTCACCGACTTACAAGTGAACTTCTCCATAATATGACCGATCAACATCGTGTCTCGTATATTTCATTGCATACATGATAGTCACTCATGCGATCTCTCTTTTTTCGAGTCTCTGTGGGGACTATTAAGAGAGATACACCCATAGCTCATCAACATGAGACATCTCTTGAGTTTGCCATGCTAAACGACTTTAGCATCAAATGAATATACGCTCTCGGGTTAAGTCGAGCATCCTCTTAAATCTATCTATATAGATTTATATCCCCAATTAAGATACTCTTCCCAAATCATTCATGGAGGAATGTTTAGACAACTTTATCTTTACTCGATTGTAGCATTGGTATGTCATTCCTCATCCGTAGTATATCAACATATAATACTAGAAATGTCACGACGCCCCAATCGACCCTTTTGTACACTAGGTTCATTCTTATTTTTGATAAAATCAAACTCTTTGATTGTCATCAAAACGAATGTTCCATATTTGAGAAACTTGATCATCATCTTCTATGATGTCTACTCATCATCATCATCATCTCTCATGATGAATCCATCATCATCATCCATGATGAATCCATACCTCCCTGTATCTTCGGTACTATTCCGCATTTACGATTCTTGGTTGTGGTACAATAGGTCTATCTACAGTTCCTCTTATTCGACTTATAGTGTTTTTGTGGTTCTTGAACTCTTCAAGATCTATTATCCTCCCACTAGCCCCTTCAATGATAAACACCTTTATCTTAGAAGGCGCCGTTTTTCAAACAAACACCTTTTTTGCTAAGTAGGATTATAGAACATATACCCTAAACTTACTTTAGGATGTCCCACAAATCAGACTTGTCAAATCTTGTCCCAAGCTTATCCTTTTTGAAACCTTTTCACATAAGTTGACAACCCCTTATCTTAACATACTTAAGATTAGGAATCCTCCCCGTCCATAACTTTTATGGAGTCTTGGGGCCGGATTTTGAGGTTACCTTTTTCGTAGAGATATGCAGCCATTTCTAGGACATTATCCTGTAGGATACCGGAATGTCGGAAAATCATTATGGACCGCACTATGTCCAACAAGGTACGATTTTTCCTTCGTATACATCAATCAATTATTACGATATCGAGGTGTCCATTATGAGAAAAACCATTTGAGATGATCTAGAAACTTATTGCACAAGTATTTATTCCTTGATCTAATCAAAGAATCTTAATACTTTGCCAATTTGTTTCACTTCAATTTCTTTGAACCTTTCAAATAATTCACACTTGTATTTCAAAGAAATACACACATTCAACTCTTTTCTTTGAATGATCATCTCCTTTTCTTATACTAGTTTTTGTTCAATTTGCAAAATTATTTTCACGTAAGTCAAGTATACAAAATCCATTAAGTAATATTCAGCTTTATACAAAAAAATTATTATTATAAATAGAACAACAATTGTTCTTAATTATAATACCAAAGATTTCATTGTCCAACAATAAAATGGAAATAATATTTCTAACAAGAATCGAATACAATAACAACTTATCGACTTAATAGATTTGCCCAGTAGGCATTGCTAAACTATAAGTTTCTATAGCTAATGCAAAGAACCTTTGCTTCATTTCCACACATAGGATTACTTATATTTGTTTAGCTTTCTACTTCTCTTGGTCCCTTCATAAATCTATATTTATGATAACCAAAGCTCGGTATCCAATACCCAAGTAGAACCTCGACTTAAAGAAAAATTTATTTTAAATCATGAACAAAAATCAGATTTAAACCAAAACTTCACTAAGCTTCTTTTCGTTAGCCTCTCAAGATGCTTCTCGCAGCTTTCTTTCCAAAGGTCCAAACTTATTGCAAAGGAAAAGCAAACCCTTTGCTATCCGTATCGCTTTTGTTCTTATTATCCTTTGTTTATGCCTTTCTATTTACCTTCTTTGAATCGCTTTTCTTTCGTAGATCCTTTGGCCCCTACCAAGAAGACTTGGTCTTTCTTGGTTGAAAGTGACTCTCAACATTTTTCAACATGTTAAGCAAATCAAATGAGGTCGATATCTAGCTTGTTCATATGAAAAATTCACAACAATTGTGAAAGGAGTCCGGAGTGAGTGCAAGATCAAATCTTGCTCAACTCTCCATCCATGACAAAACCAGTTGTCCTAATTGATCAATCAAATTGATTATGTTAAGAACTTTTTTCCTGCATCTTATAGTGTCATCATCATTCTTCTAGATCTAAGAGCTCCTTAGATATCCGATATCTATCACCCCTACTTTCCTCACCATCAACTACTTGATGTGCAGGAATATAGTAGAGCATCCATAGTTTCATCGACGCCGATTTGAAGCTCACACTCACTGGATGCGAGCATGATGCATCGAGCCAATCAGGCATCATCTCTTGCCACTTTCTAAAAGTAGCAATCTCTTCCTCGAGGGCATTGTCTGCCATTGCAGGATAGGCGATAAGACATAAGATAGCTTTTTCAAATGAGAACTATTCTCAAATTCCTTAACCAATCCGCTTAATTCTATCCCAAGTTAATTTAGCATCTAATATGCTTCGCAGTGATAGTAATTTTAGACATTGTAAAATTTCAGAAATGAATTTGTAATTAACAACATTTTAACATACATTCTTTTTATTAATTACCAAAATAAATTAGGTCTTGTTTTAAATTGGTATCTCCCACTATTTTCTTCAAACTATATTACCTCTCACTTATATAGTTCGAAAATCTAATTAAAGATTTGCTAGTGAGAATAAGGATCCCATTTCAAATGTATATAGCCTTGTGGTGACACAACAAACTATATATAAATAAATAGGTAGACAACTTTTTTCAATTACATCAACTATGCAACTCCTTTTTTTTTGCCTCTTAGATTATTTTGATCAAGTGGTGGCACATCCGAATCAAAATTATCCAAGTTAAGTCCAACCTAGCACTCCATATATTCAAAAAAGAAAAATATCATCCTTGTGGTGACACAACAAAAAACAATATTGTTCAATTTTCTTTATAAGCATCAAATGTGATAAATTAACATCTTAAATACTTAATACTTGCCTTGTGGTGACACAACAAACAAACATATTAAATATTTAATACTCTATTAATTTTATCATGCTAGAAGGCTTACGCTCGATATTCCAAATATCTTTGAACGCTTAGGACTTAATATAAAAAAATTGAGGGTTTGTTATTAATTTGTCTCATCTTGTTTAGCGCATATATATATATATATATATATATATATATATATATATATATATATATAATACATATATTAATTAACATGTGTTTGCATAATATATAATATATATAGTATAAGCATGCACATATAGAATACTATATTCTACCCGATTGATTATGGACTTTTTATTCTAGTTTGTTCACTAGAGCCACCAAGTGAACCAAAAGGTCAAACCCTAGGGGTGCAAGAAAAATAATATTTAAATATAACTATTACATTTAAACCCTAAGCTCCATTACAAACGGTCTTCAAGCGCCTCTTTCTTCTTTGATCTCCAATTTTTCAAAATTAATTCTAACTATTCCTATTACAAAACTATTTAAAATAAATAGAAACCTTGATCAAGCAATAAGGGAAGTACATAGAGGAGATAGAATTTACATTAAGAAAAAAAATTAGAGAAGACGAGGTACGCACGAGTACCCCATTTAATAAAACCCATATACATTCATGCATCCAACTAAAATAAAATCCAATCACATCGGTCAATAGTCCATAATCAATCCCATTTATTATCATACACATCATCATATGCATCAATCAATAAATAACATTCATCTCATGATAATAAACATTTAATATATATATTGATATCATTTAATGGGCAAATTTAGTTAGTATAAAATCTAATTTTGAATCAAAATAAACTCCTTTATTTTAATCCAAATTTAAATCAAAATAAAACTATTTTATTTTAATTTATCCAATTTTGAATAAAATAAACTATTTTATTTTAATCAAAATTTTTAATCAAAATAAACTCCTTTATTTTAATTAATTATGGAATCCAATTCCATAAAAAAAACTCTTTAATAAAAAAAAATTTTTTATTAAATCCAATTCCATGTAAAAAACACTGGATTTTTTTTTTCCTATTCACAAATAAACTCCTTTATTTTGAATAATATGAAATCTTATTTCATATCTAAATAAACTCCTTTATTTAAGGAAATATGATTCTTTTTTTTCCTATTCACAAATAAACTCCTTTATTTTTTTGAATAATATGAAATCTTATTTCATATCTAAATAAACTCCTTTATTTAAGGAAAAATATGAATTCAAAATAAACTCCTTTATTTTGAATAATATGAAATCTTATTTCAACTAAACTCCTTATTTAAAAATATATCCAATTTCAACTCCAATTAGTTATCATGGAATCCAATTCCAACTCTAATAGTTAGTTATGAAATTTAATTTTAAAATTAAAATAAACTTTTTTTTTTAATATTAAAATAAACTTTTATTTTAAAATTAAAATAAACTTTTATTTTAATTATAAAATAATTAATATATATTTATATATATATATATATATATATATATATATATATATATATATATATATATATATATATATATATATATATATATATATATATATATATATATATATATATATATATATATATATATATATATATATATATATATATATATATATATATATATATATATTATAATAATATATATATATATATATATAATATTATATATATTATATATATATTATATAATTTATATAAATATATATATAAATAATTATTAATATATATATATATATATAATATATATATATATATATATATATATATATATATATATATAATATATATATATAAATAAATTATATAAATATATTTTTTTTTTAAAAAAAAAAATTTCATGATCAAAAATGAATTCAAAAATTTACAAAAAATTTTTTAAAAAAATTTTTTTTTTTTTTTTTTTTTTTTAAAATTTTATAAATAAAATTATGCCCAATTAAATTGTTCTAAACATATATCAATATACATATAAATTAAAATAATTAATAATTTGCATAAAGGTTTGGCTCGATGCCACCGTTAGGTTTGTAATATTCAAGAACGCAATCAAATTGCATAAAAAAAAGCGAAACGTAAAAATCGTAGTTTAAAAATTTTACAAACCATATACCCGGATCACCCTTTATGCACAATTATTAATTAAACGAAAAGATAAAAGAATAAATCATACCCTCAAGATCCGAGCTTCCTCGTACAAGTTCACCTCCAATCCTTTTCGCTCAACTCAATCCACCGGGTTTGGTTCCTTCCTTTGATCAACGTTAGCCACCCAAGTGTTTGGCCTCTAGAGGTGATCCACCAAGGAAGAAGAAAGATTCAAGAGAAGATGGGTGGTTGGCTAAACCCTAGTTTTTCTATCTCTATAGAAAAAAAAGCGTATTCTCCAACTATCGAATTAAATTATGTTAAAAAAACGAACAACCCCATCCACACCCATAATAAGACTCTTATATATAGATATCAAGCAACCCTTTAACAATTAAGGAATTAAGGTTTTATTTAATTAATTAAATTCTTTTAATTAATTGGGCTCCCTAATCTTATTAGGGATAATTAATTAAACTCCTTTAACTAATTTTCCTCCTAATCCAATTAGGAATAAATGAGAGTACTTATATTAAATTAATTCCTAAACTCTTTTAGAAATTAAAATAATAATAATTGTAATAATATTAATAAGACTCTCTTATTAATTTATATTTAATATTTCTAAAATATTAAATAATAATATTAAGCTATTTAATTTATTCTATCACCATAGATTAAATTAAATATACTTAACATATTATTACGATTATGCCATTAACTTCTTAAATAATTATTCTTCCTTTTATGGTGTGACCCTTTTAGGTTCTCCATATTAAACCTATTGTGAATAAATCAATTAGAATAATTCTAATCTTATTTAAATAAATAAATTAAACAATTAATTTATTTAAATAAATAATATTTATTCTACAATAGGATAAGCCTCCTAATGATCAACGACTTTCCGTATAATATAGATTTCAACATTAATCATAAAAGAACCTTTGAGTAAATAGTTACCGTATAATTCAATCCTTCCACCATACAATGTCCCAATTAAATATAAGACATGGAATTACCGTCAAGTCTTATTTTATTTAATTATATGTATTTTTCGATCCTTAAATGCACAACTCAAATAATGCAAATTAGAAACTCCTTTCTAATTTCATTCTCGCTTGCCAAGGACTACCGGGTTGTCATTTATCGAATCACATAGACATTTCTCTTCTTTACTAGAAGTGGTAGATTCTTTATCGATCATACATTATCTCCATGTATAACTTATTATACCCAAGCATACCCTTTGATATACCCTAAGGGTCTTAAGGAATAAGTCAAAGTATAACTCATCATACACAAGATACTATGATGATCTCAAGTCCAAGGATCACTTGTACTACTATCACTACTGTGAATTCCTATCGACAGCAAAAGTAAAACTCCATTAGGTATTCCTTAGCGAGCCACGCTCAAAGGAACTTATTCTCTAATAAGCACCTACATACTTGCTTTAGTGTTCCACACAAATGATCATGAGATCAATCATCCTCATCCAATGAGCAAGCAACGATGTACCACCAATCTATCCGGATTCACTAATCCCCAATTTAGTAATCCAACGATTGGGAACTATTTTAGTTTTAAGCTTTCTAAGAATTTAGATCTCATTAGAATGATCATCATCATTATTCTAAAAGCATTGCTTAAAACTATGGGTTTATCACATATTATAAAAACAAAGATCATGTAGATAATTAAAAGCCTTTAATAAATTAATACTTTTTATTAATAAATGAATAAGATTGTTACAAAGTATATGCTTTATCATCAAACATGATTGGCTTGTGTGCATACTACTTATTTAAGAGTTGCGGACTCGAAAATGGCCGGGATTCGACTTTAGAGCGAAGAAAGCGAAAGCGTTGAACGTTCACGAACGTTTATCGTTTTCGTTAA
The DNA here is from genome assembly GCA_020205615.1 of Panax quinquefolius. NCBI lineage: Eukaryota > Viridiplantae > Streptophyta > Magnoliopsida > Apiales > Araliaceae > Panax > Panax quinquefolius. The sequence continues at coordinate 105,879 of JAINUW010000172.1, read as the reverse complement.
AAACGAACCAATAGGTGAATTTTTAGCAAACGAAGTCAAATAGATAAAATTCTTGCATGATCATGTAGATTATGTAATTTGTGAACCGTAGGCTTTTAAATGAGCCAATTCGGACTTATAACGAAGAAGTTATGCATCTGGAAAGTTCACAAAATTCACAAACTGAATTTGTTTTCGGTGCCGCGAGTTGGCGCCAGCAAGCAACAACCCTAGGCAAAATTACTCATGGCCATGGCCTGAAATAGTGTTTGAGCCTCTCTCTGCAAGAGTTTGCATGTGGCGTGAACTATAGTACAATATCTGGCAGCATGCATTACCATGTCTGATACCAAAATCCTCTGAGTGTGTGGCGTAGCATACGCCCATTAAGTAAGGACTCATGGCCAGCCAAGTCCGGACAGAGATCCATCTGATAAGCTCTCGCGTCGTCAGCGAATGAGATATAAGTATAAAGTTGGCGCTGCAGCGCCAGTCTCAGAACAAGGATAGTAATGAAGGTTTCTAAGTACGAAGAAAAGAAAACCAATTGATTTAAAAGTAAACATAACTTAAGGAATGTAATGTAACATTGTTTAAACTTTGTTAAATCTTAAGGATGTGGTATAAAGGTTGAGATAACCTAGTCGAATATAAATGCAAGGATAAAGATAAACAGGAACGAATAGTAATTGAATCTAATAAACAATTAGATTGAAATGAAGGGTATGATATAGTCATATACATACTTGATTATATGTGACCTAATGTAAGGCATTATGTGATCATGTATTGTAGAGACTTGAACAACTTGAACATAAAGTTAATATACCGTAGCAGACACTAAAGGCAAGTATTCTAACTCTTGTCTCAGTTCAATCTGAACAAGTTTTTGAGGTTCATGTATTCTTTCGCATGAATTGAGGTATGTTGAAGTTAAAGCCAATTCCTTTGGCTAGACTTGATGTATTGATAATCTATTCATGTATTATCAAATGTTGCTATCTTTTATCAACTACTTGATATGGTTTTTAAAAGAAGACTGAATTATTAAACAAATGTTTTGTCGGTAAAACGACAGGCACGTGAGGTTGCCAAATGCTTAAACGTGCATACGTTTAATGGATGTAGTGTTGATCAACATAGAGCACAATAGGTTGATCACCTAGAAGTTCTCGTAAGTAATATCGAGCTTACGGACTTGCTTCCGGGTTGTCCTTTTCCAATAAAGAATGAATACTCAAGGTCTTTGACCGGAGTGGATGTTTTACTAAATATTGTTATTATTGTAAAACATTTTGAAAGAAAAGATGAAGTGCTATTTTGAATTATCAATAGTACTTCATAACTATTGTTCAGTTATCGAAGATATACGATTTGTATGTGTCAAGCCTGTTGTTATTAAATTGTTATACTTGCTAAGCTAGTTATGCTCACTCTTGCTTGAACCATATGAATGCAACTAAGATTGAACGTCCCAAGGATCGAAAAAGGATAAAGGGAAAAGCTAAAAGTGATTACTAAACCGCTCTCTTGTAATAGTATAGGTCTATTGTTGTAATGTAATCGATATTATGACAAAGAACCTTTGTAATGGGTATAGAACACAGGAAATATAAATATTACTTTAAATATATAGAAGTTATGTTCGTTCTTTGAGACTTTTCAATTGAATGAATGTTGTACAGTATAGCACCATCTGTCGGGTTGGAAGATACCCGGATTTGGGGGCGCTACAAGATCGCTCAGCATAAAATCAAGAAAATAATCCATTTTTTTATTGCGTATGATCATCTATTGATAATCGATTGAACATTATTGAAATTTCGAAAGCGTTTTACTCTTTCACTATTAAATTATTGATTAGCATGAAATGCGATAGTCTTGTTATTGATTAACAATTTGTTCAACGAATTCAAAGTCCTTTGAACTTTGGTGACATTATATCAAATCGATAGTAGCGGTGCTCAAAAAAATCGGTTTTTTCGGTTTTTTACTGAACCGATTGGAACTGAAACCGGCGGTACCGATTTTTTTCGATACCAAATTTTTCGGTACTGATTTTTTGGTTCTTTTATACTTTTCGGTACCAGTAGTGGTACTTAACTTTTTGTATTCGGTACAAAACCGAAATACCGAAATACCGAAAAACTGAATTTAAAAATATAATAATTAATACTGAAGTACTTTATTAGTTTATTTACTCAATTACTCTCCGTGACTCTGTCTCTCTTTTTCAATTCTATAGACTTCTTCTATTCACTTCACAGTCTTCACTAGTTCATTTCACTCTACAGACTTCTTTTTTTCTTCACTCTTCTACTTCTGCACTCCGTTCTTCACTTCTTTACCCTATCGGCCTGCCTCTAACCCTGAGCAGTGACCACAAAGCCAGCACGCACCCAAGTACCCAACATCTCCGACTAGGTGTCGACGGTAAGTCGTGAGATACTGAGATCTATACATATCATATACACTATACTGCACCCAGATCTGAGATCTGTACACAACTACAGTCTACACATCATTTGCAGCATGTTTGAGATGGGGTTAAATCCTCCCAAATTCCTTTTCTCAGAGTTTTTAATTCCATAAAAGATGGACTAAACTAATTAGCAATGTATATGACTATATCATACCCTTCATTTCAATCTAATTGTGTATTAGATTCAATTACTATTTGTTCCTGTTTATCTTTATCCTTGCATTTATATTCGACTAGGTTATCTCAACCTTTATACCACATCCTTAAGGTTTAACAAAGTTTAAACAATGTTACATTACATTCCTTAAGTTATGTTTACTTTTAAATCAATTGGTTTTCTTTTCTTCGTACTTAGAAACCTTTATTACTATCCTTGTTCTGAAACTGGCGCTGCGGCGCCAGCTTTATACTTATATCTCGCACTACAGCGCGAGCTTATTGTATCTCTATCTCGGACTTGGCGCTCCGGCGCGAGTCCTTACTTAATGGGCATTTATTTACACTCCAGAGAATTTTGGTATCAGTACATGGCTGCCATTTGATATATTAGACTATAGTTTGCTACATGTGGCGAACTCTTCGATGAAGGCTCGAACATTGTTTATTAAGCGCGCATGAAATCATTTGTTTAGGGTTGGCCGCATGGCTAACTCAGTCCGTAAAACAAATTCAGTTTGTGAACTTCCCAGATGCATAACTTCTTCGTTATAAGTCCGAATTGGCTCGTTCAAAAGCCTACGGTTCACAAATTACGTAATCTACATGATCATGCAAGAATTTTATCTATTTGACTTTGTTTGCTAAAAATTCACCTATTGGTTCATTTTTAACGAAAACGATAAACGTTCGTGAACGTTCAACGCTCGTTTCTTCGTTCTAAGTCGGAATCCGGTCATTTTTGAGTCCGCAACTCTTAAATGCCAAATATGATTTGCCTCTATTGGAAAACAATGGTTTCGTGATCAAACACAAAATTTGACTTCCACTCCGAGAATTTTACGAATTCGACGTTTATCGTCCAATCGTGCAAATTCCGGCAATTCTTCATTCTTATGATTTGTTCAACATTACAAATGAACTTCATTCATCATGTGAACATCTTAACATACTTAATATAACAACTTATATTCATTGTTGGATTTTGACTTATTCTTTATGAGCTTATAACTTGTCAAATTATAAACTACTTAAGATTTGATTATTCATGACTTATGACAATTAGAGTTTCTTCATCATCATAATTTACATGTTCTTCACATTTAACTTTACTTAGGCATATATGATACTTATAATCATATAAGTTCTTAATTCACTTCTCTTACTAAACTCATCACAAGTTCATATTTTCATACTTAACATTCATGTTAGCTTATAATAAGTTTATAACTTTTATAAGTTCAAATGACTTATTGCCAACTTATGTGACTTAAGTTCATGACTTATACATTCTTCTTTCTTCTTAACATCCATGTTCCTTAATTCCAACTTTTCTTATCAACCTATCATGGTAGAGATAGAAGATAATTTAGAGAAGAAGTCTTACTTTTTGTAGTCTTGGTAAAGTAGCTTGCTTCTTCTTCTTACTTATGGAATGACTTATGTGTAGCTTATTCTCTCTAACACTTAAGCACTTTTGAGATGTTAGATTATTTGAACAACTAACAAATGGCTTGTAAGCCTTCTCTATTTATAGAACTTGCAAAGCTAGGGTAGTTTAGTCATTAAATCACCCACCTCCTCAAGCCACCTCCTTACTATTCATTACTTGGCTAGCACAACTTTTATCCTACACTTGGTCATTACTTCAAAGTCTTGGTCACCACTCTAACTTGGTCACCACATTACTTGGTCACCACAATAACCATATCAATATGGTTTGCCCCATGGGTCATACAACTCATGGATTCCATCTCGGGCTTTCATTAAATCATCCTTTGGGCTTTGCATTAATGAACACCAATTGATTCATTAATTAATAGTTGGGCCTCTCCCTTTAATTCACTTGGACTTGTATAAAATTGTTATTCAATCTTCCAAGTCCATTATCATTTCTTAATACATATTGTTGATGTATTATTTTCGTATTCTTCATATAGAATTTATATACGGTATTTCATCCTTCCTACAAACTCGTATAATACATAGTATTATACTTGTTTTCATTACTCCGTACAATACCAAAGTATCATACTTTATTACTTATTCAATAATATTTCGCCTTCCTTAACGTTTATAAATTAAGTCCACAAACGAATTATTATATTTTCCATAACTAGGTTTTTATTACATAATCCATCTTACCTTGTTATTCCATCATTACGTATTTCTCGGAAACTCAAAATTATATCCCGAGCAAATACCGATGAATAGTATTTTTCGGAAAATTTCTCGGAAAACTTTTATTTTCATCTTGGAAATTCAAACACTTTAATTCATCCACGTAACTCAAATACTACGACATTCTAACATCAATAGGTTATACAATGACAACCATCTTGATAACACATGGAATATGATTTTATTATTATTTAATTTAATAAAATCATTTTACAATAAGATCCGAATTTCTCGATCGTTATAGATCCCACTGGACCTTGAACTTCTCGAGTAACTATCAAAGGTTTAACTTTGAATTACCCAGGTGTATCAAATAATCATAAAGATTAAATTATACCCCTCCACAAGTACCTAGAGCGGCCAACCCCTTGTACCCAATATTATGCATAATACTCACACGCGCGCAACGACCGTATATCTGACAACAAGATTCCCTTTTATATAAAAAGGTTGTTCATCTCAGTCTTACAACAAGAATTCGTATCGCAACAATATAGTTTGGATTTAACGAAATACTATAATTTCAACATCTAACATCTATCTCGATCTAGCCGAAATAGTTGGCATTGACCTTTAAATCACAATTGAGTTCAAATACTTGAACCTATCAAGTTTTAAAAAATATTCGTCTCGCCAAAATAATTAGCTAAGACATAGCTCAAAAATTGTTCTATAATAGACAGAAATCAACTGAACTATTTTCAATCAACGATAATATTGTGAATAACCAACAACAATTATTCTCTAGTCATACTTTCGAAAATTAACAATTCAATTTGAATTAATAAACTTGCACTAACTGCGAATAATCAACAATAAATCTCAGATGTGGAAAAATAAACAATAATTACCCAATACTATATTTGAAAAGTAATAACTCGAGATTGAGTTAAAGAAACTTGCCTTCGCCGTTGATTACTGCTACACAATATAATTTAGCTACGTTTGAAAGACATATAATCATTAATATCGGTCTCACAATTAGCATAACATATCACAACACATAACATTGTTATTTACGGTCACTATATCTCGTAATCACCTAATCACGTAGTCACAACAGTATTTATAACCTCTAAAAAAACACTTATCGGGTCTAACTAGTCCAGTCTGGTTGGACTTCAGTATCAATTTTAGGTCTTAATTACCCTATCCAAAAATTAACGAGTTTATTTTCAATAAAACTCTGTCCCAAAGCTTCAATATTATTTTAAGTGTTTAATATATCCCTTATAATATTTTTTCAGAAGCTAATAATAATTTTCAAGTAATTATTATATTTTATAATAATTTTTCAAATACTAAAATCATTTTTAAATGATTTAAATACTAAAAAATTTCATCATCATTAATATTTAAATAATATTATAATATTAATAAAATACTTTTCAAAATATTTAAGTTATTTATAATAACTCAAAATATTTTTAAATCACCAATATTCCCCTCAAATGATTTTTAAAACATTTAAAATAGATTTTAACTAATTACCATTAATATTTAAATGTTAATGTATTTTCCATCAAAATATTAAAAGTCATTTATTACAACTTCAAATATTTTAAATCACTTATTTCACTTTTAAATGATTTTTAAATCAATAAAACCACTTTTAAATCATTTATTTAATATAAATATCAAATAAATCTAATATCATTAATATCAAATTATTAATGAAATTTACCTCAAAATATTAAAAGTCATATTTTATAACTTAAAATATTTTTAAACACTTTATTCTTATTTAAAATGATTTTTAATATATTTAAATCACTTTTAATCAATTTATTTAATACATTTATTAAATAAATTTAATATCATTAATATTCAAATAAATACAAATATTAATGAAAAATATGTCAAATTATCAAAAGTTAATTTTTATAACTTAAAATAATTTTAACTCATTTTGGAATTTTTAGAAATTAATTTCTATTTTTAATGATTTTTCAGAAATTAATATAATTAATTTCATTAAAACCGTCGCTAAAGCCTTTAGCGACACGTACTGTCACTGTTGGTGTTCTTGAGCTTCAAGAACACTCATAATCGATCATTGGGTGCTTGGTTTGACCATTCATAAATCTCACCGTAAGACCTCAACTTATTATTAATGAAATTTAATTTTCTCTATTTATTATTTTGAAATAGTAAGGGTTGATTTGATTAATGTGGATAGTTAGGGGTAAAATACGCAAATATTTCAAAATAAGCAAGTGGTTATAAAATATTCATTGTTGTTTGGGAATATTCGTTTGGTCGTGGAATATTCGTCATCGTCTTGGAATATTCGTATTTACGCGCGCAGCATGCCATGTGGGGCCCCATAACTAAAAAGCGATTGGATGAAGAAAACGACAAATATAAGTTGTTTAAAAATAACTACAGAAGTTGTTACCGCTAAGTAATACCGTTAAAATACTTTGGTTGGTTAAAACACAAGAGAGACACCAGATTGCACCAATTATTATTGATTCTTACGTAAGAAGGCACTACTCAATAATGGTTACAAAGAATTACGCTCGTCAAGATTTTTTTATTGATTTAATAATTGTCATTGATATTTTATATTGTTGTTGTTTCAATAATTGTCATTACACAATATTTTTCATTATCGAAGCAATAATTCATATTATCCTAATAATATTATTAGATAACATTATTGGCAATGTCTAGAAAGTTCTGCTCTAAGGAGAGGTTTGGTCACCTAATCATGCCACCAAGAAGAGAAAATTCTTATCGAAAGCCCCTTCTTCCTGTGAACCGCCTCGTCAATAATATCAGGATTCTCAGAATATTATTTGTGAATAATTAATTATTGATTCATATGATGAGAAAAATATTGATTTTATGTGGATATAGATGGAGAAAATTTTAATGTGACAATTGTTGAAAATTGAAATTTTATCTTTTTCTCGAAAATAATTATTTAAATATATTATTATATTTTAATAATATAATAATGGTGATATTTTTACAAACGAATGTGGGATATATGAGTATACGAGGAGGAAGAGTATTTTTGTTGCAATAAATGTTTAAAACATGTTAAACATGTCTGCGGACCCCATTTATCGACCGAAATTTGATTATAAATTCGTAAAATCGCCTGCTTGTGGATTTCAACCAATTTTGTTTGGAATTTGGAAAAACTTTCTTCTGCAAAGTTGTAGAGAATTGAATTTCCTATAAAAATTTAAGAGATTTCAATTTTCTAATAAAAGGGCTATTTATTATGAATTATCAAGTTCAAGTTCAAATAATTGATTTTTTGGAAGTTTAAATTATTTTAAATTAGAAAACGTTTTTTCTTACTTTTTCTAGAATGTGGCATGTGCTTATTGAGCTGAAATCAGATTTCAAGATTGTGGTGAGAGAAATTTATATATATATATTAATATTATATTAAATTTTCGCTTTCAGTGTTCTAAGCATTTTCCTATAAATAGGTGCTTAGGTTAGAATTGAAAATCACACCGTAAAACTCAAGTTTTCTCTCTATATATCGAGTTTATTCTTGTGAGTATTTTGAGTATACTTTGAGTATTGCTATACTATGCAAAGTTCAAGTCATAGCCTATATCCTGTTTCAACAACTAAAGTACCGATCTTCTTTCGAGGTAAGGGATATTATTTTTTTCAGAATGATATTATTTCTTCAATATCATTATGTTGAAATATTGATCTCAAGTTTTTATCAAATTTGGAACTTTTGGTGTCTGAGTTACTATTCACGATATATTACACTATTCACGATATACGATACTATTCACGAATCATACTTACTATTCATCGAAAAATGAAAATTTTCTTTTCGTTCAAAAATATCTATTCTGGATACTAGCTTTGATTGTATCCATGTTTTGATCATTCTTGAATTTTACACCACTACTATTATTTTTGAGGTATTTTTGACGTGGATAAAACAAAGTACTAATCCTTAATCCTTAATCCTCATCATTTTGTTTCACCGGATTCGCTTTTTTAAAATATTTTCATCATCCTCGCCTTAAATGATGATATTATTGAATATCTTTGGCCCAGAGTGCAAAGATGAATGATTTCTCAAGAATATCTTTGGCCCGTAGAAAAAAGATGAACAAAGTGTTTAGATGAACATGACTAAATCGATGAATATCTTCGGCTCAGAGTGCAAAAGATGAATATTTGATTCCGTATATATATCGATTGATGTTACAGGATAAAAGATAGATTTATGAACTTTTAAATTCATACATGTAAGATAGTAGTTTGCATTCTCTACTTAACTCTTCTAATGAATTATTATTTCAATGCGAATATTGATTTAAAATTTGTCATCTATCAGATTCTATTAGATTTTTCCCTCGTGAAGACTAACGATAATTTGTTGTATATTATCTTAGTCATAATATTCTTTATCGGGCTAGTTGAGCTCACCCTTTTCCTTTTTGTTCCATTTTTCTTCTCGGAGGCGAGAATATAATGAAAATACGAGTCTGGGTATGGAATGAAGGTTCTAGAGAGAGTTGTTTAGTAGTCCCTCACCATTTTTGTAAAATAATGTATCAATAAATGTGATGAGGATTTATTTGAGTATAGATATTGTCTAGAAGATAATATTTGTATTCAAACTCACAGCTTTTATCGTTGTAATATTAAAGTTGTAGTTGTTTCGCATCATGTATCGACAACTCGTAATGGGTGATGTATACCTATTTTGGGGGCGCCACAACTGGTATCGAGCTTAGGATATGATCTCCAAGTGAGATCGGGAATAGAACTAGAGGGGAGAGACGAGTAAATCCTTCGCTAGTGTCCTACCTAAGCTTATTTGTTAGTTGGTCAAGATATAGGATATTATGTGATATATTGATTTCTTAATTAACCCTTGTTTTATGACAATGATTTGAGAATGTCGATCGAGAATATTAACAATGGAAATGAGACCGTGGAGACGCTCAGACTTCACCAACAAGAGAGAACGTGGCAACAGTCGGGCAATGTTCCTCCCGTGAACAACACCAATCGAAAGCGTATGATGAACGAGGGATGTTTAGAAGCTTTTTTGCTCATGCAAAATCAACGAGGGAGACTCGTGTTCAAAATATAGGAGGAAATGATAGCAATTCACGGGTTGTCACAAATGCAGCGCTTCAAAGAGAGTCGGACCACCGTAATTTAAGGGAAAGCGAGATCCGATCACGGCGGAAACATGGGTCAAGCAAATTACCAAGATATTCGATGTCTTGGGGATGCACGGAGAAATGAAGGTTCCATTCGCCACCTTTATGTTCCGTGGGCGAGGCGAGATCGGTGGGAGTCTGTGAAGCGTGCACTCCATCCAAATTGCACTCAAAGATGTCTTGGGAGACGCTTTCAGAACTATTTAATGACAAATACTTTCCTCGAAAGTGTTCATTATACGAAGGAAGTGGAGTTCATCGATTAGAACAAAACAACACGATTTGTCTCAAAGACGAGGCAAAGTTTGCAGAGTTATCCAGTGTTTGCACCTCATTTGGTGGAGAATGAGGAACGATGACGCGGATGTTTCGAGAGGTTTGAAACCCGAGATACGCCAATATCTCATTTCTCATAAATTTTCTCTATTCGAGATGTTGTTAATGTGCTCAATTGTTAGAGCGAGATAACGAGTATGTTCAACCGAGGGACCATAACCAGATCGCACTGTAGATAAAGCAAATAATGTAATAATGATAACCAAATGAGAAAGAAAAAAGATTTGACAAAAAATGGTAACCACTCTGGTGGTAATCATGGCCATGAAAATAGAAGAAGCGAAATCGGAGGAGATTTTAAAAAGAGGAGATTTAACAACGACTATGTGAAGACGACAAAGGTCAAGAAAGAATCGGTTCTAAGGGAGGAGAACGACCACCGGCCATATGCTATAAATGCGGAAAAGAGGGACATATCACCAAACCGCCCACAACAGCTCAAGGTATGCTATAATTGTGGAAAGGAAGGACATATCGCCGAGATCAGACGAAGAGCGAAACCTAGTTCAATGGGGACGGTGACTCAAAAGATCGTCCCCCGTAAAAGTCAAAGTCAACGATTCCGGAAGAGCGCTTTGTTGTGATCGGTCAAAATGCGAGAACCCAAACGAGGTGATCACGGTAAGCTATTTATAAATTCTTATGAAGTTTATACCTTACTTGATACCGGCATACCCATTCATTTATCTCTCCGCATGTGCTCAACGCTTAAACTCGACTCGAGAAATTAGACTTTCACCTATCTCGTGGAAACTCCGTTAGAGAAACTTTCATCACATCCACTGCTTATAAATCTTGTTTGATTCAAGTTGGCACCATCACCTTACCTGCTGACCTTATCTCTTTAAAGATACTTGCTTTTGATGTGATTTTAGGATTGATTGTTAACTACTCATCATGCCAAAATTGATTGTTTTCATAAGGTTGTTAGTTTTCATATTCCTAACCAACCTCGTTGTATTTAATTCAAGCAACTAAACCATTAAAATCAATCACCGCTATATCTAATCATAAAGCTATTCGCTTATTGAAAAACTGGATGTCAAGCTTTCTTAGCCCATGTTATGGATTTGAATAAAGACACGCCAAATTTGAATAATATTCCTGTTGTTATCGATTTTCCCGACGATTTCAAGAACTTCCCGCCTACCCCGTAACGTGAAGTTGAATTTTTATTGATCTTGAACCCGCACAAAGCCCATTTCTAAAACCCCATATCGAATGGCTCCTATTGAACTTCAGAGTTAAAGGTCCAACTACAGAAATTGTTGGACATCGGCTTCATTCGCCCCCAGTACATCTCCTCGGGGTGCCCTGCTTTATTCAGAAAGAAGAAAGACGGAGTATGCGACTTTTGTATCGACTATCGAATTGAACCATGTCACCATCAAGAATAGGTATCCTCACCTCGTATTGATGACTTGTTTGACCAAATGCAAGGGGCACAATTTTTTTCAAAAAATCGATCTTCGCTCGATATCATCACCAAGATTAGAACCGAGGATATTCCAAAGACCGCCTTTAGTAAACCTAAGACGGGCATTATGAATTCTTAGTCATGTCTTTCGATCGACTAATGCTCCCCGCTGCTTTCATGGATATGATGAACCGAGTATTCAAGGAATATTTGATCAATTTGTTGTTGTCTTTTTATTGATGACATCCTCATATATTCCAAAAGTCGTGAAGATCATGAGCACCATTTGAAGTCGGGTACTCCAAAGGCTTCGTGAAAACAAACTATATGCCAAATTGAAGAAATGCGAGTTCGCTTGAGGAAGTAGCATTTCTTGGGCACGTGGTGTCAAAACATGGAGTATCCGTGGACCCGGCCAAGATCAAGCAATACAAAGTTGAGCAACCAAGTCTGCGGATCAAGCACGTAGCTTTCGGTCTGGGCTAATTGGTTATTATCGGAGATTCGTGGAAGGGTTTTCTAATCGCTACTCCATTAACTCAAATAACTCCTAAGGATACAAAATTCGCTTGGAGCGAAGAATGCGAGAAGAGTTTCCAAGAGCTTAAGAGGAGACTTATTTCGACACTGTTCTAACAATACCATCCGGTTTGATGGATTTGTTATCTACAAATGATGCTTCGTGCAAAGGGTTAGGATGTGTTCTCATGCAACGTGGAAAGTCATAGCCTATGCCTCGCGACAACTTAAAGAGTATGAGAGGAATTATCCTACTCATGATCTAGAGTCATAGCAATGCTTGCTTTCAAGCTAAAGATATGGAGGCACTATCTATATGGGGAGAAAGTGGAGATATATTCGCACCATAAAAGCCTTAAATATTTCTTCACTCAAAAGAACTCAACACGCGGCAAATGACGCTGGCTCGAGCTATTGAAAGACTACGACCACACTATTCAATACCATCCCGAAAAAGCGAACGTGGTAATGACGCTGCGAGTAGAAGATCATATGCGAATGAGTGCGATGATGTCAAGTATACGACAGAGCCAACTTTAATAGAAAAGTTAAGGTTGCTCAAGCCACCGAATCGGAGAAATGATGCGTATGAAGAAGAAAGTACAAGAAGGAGCTATTCCTAAGCGAGAATTGATGAAGAAGGAATACTTCGAGTCCACTTGACTTCAGTTCCCTAACGACTCGATTTGAAGTACAAGATTATGATGGAGGCACACACACACCATTTGCAATCCATCCGAAGTACCAAAATGTATCGTGATCTTCGACATACATTTTGGTGGAACAATATGAAGAGAGAGATTGCAAAGTTTATCTCGATGTGTTTAACTTGTCAACGTAAAAAGGCGAGCATCTAGTACCTAAGGGTCCGTCAGAACCACTTGAGATTCCGAAATGGAAGTGGGAACACATTACCATGGATTTCAAGTATGGGTCTTCCTACTACGCTTTCTCAAGGCATCAATGCTATTTGGGTTATTGTTGATAGATTAACCAAGTTCCGCTTTCATTTCTTGCCGATACGGAGACTTATTCCTCGAACGCCTTGCTAGTATGTACGTGAATGAGATTGTGAGGTTGCATGGCATGCCAAGATCCATAGTTTCGGATCGCGACCCAAGATTCACTTCAAGATTTTGGGTTAGCTTGCAAAAAGCTATGGGCACGGATTTACGATTTAGTTCGCATACCATCCCCAAACCAGACGGACAATCGAGAGGACTATTCAAACTCTTGAAGATCTATTAAGACTCGTGTCCCTAGACTTCAAGGGCGCTTGGGATAAGTATTTACCATCGGTGGAATTCTCCTACAACAACAAAGCTATCGTGCAAGTATAGGTGTGGCTCCATTCAAGCATTATATGGACGAAAGTGTCGCTTCCAATATGTTGGGATGAGGTGGGTGAAGCAACATTGTTGGGACCCGAAAGTTAGTACGTATGACTCACCGAAAAGATCCAAATGATTCGACAACGATACAAAACGGCACAAGATCGACAAAAAGAGTTATGCGGATCTTCATCGAAAGGACGTGGAATTTAGTATAGGGGATCATGTATTGTCATGAAGTTGCTCCATGGAAGGGAGTTACAAGATTTGGGAAGAGAGGAAAGCTCAATCCACGATTTATCGGTCCATTTCAAATTCTTGACCGAGTAGAAATGTAGCCCTATACTGCTACATTCCTCCGAGTATGTCTCGTGTTTCATAATGTGTTTCATATATCTGTATTTCAGAATATGTGAAAGACCCGAACCACGCTATAAGTTAGAACCGGACGAGATAGCCAAGACTTAACGTATGAGGAGGTACCGCCAAGATCTTGATAGAAGGAGCATGTCCTACGCCAAGAAAGGTCATACCACAAGTTAAAGTTTTGTGGAGGAATCATGCTATAGAGGAAATGACCTCCGAATTGAAACGAAATGAAAGCGAGGTATCCTCACCTTTTCAAACACTGTGTACGTACGTCAATTTCGAGGACGAAATTTCATAAGGAGAGGGAGGTCAAAGACCCCAACTTATTATTAATGAAATTTAATTTTCTCTATTTATTATTTTGAAATAGTAAGGGTTGATTTGATTAATGTGGATAGTTAGGGGTAAAATACGCAAATATTTCAAAATAAGCAAGTGGTTATAAAATATTCATTGTTGTTTGGGAATATTCGTTTGGTCGTGGAATATTCGCACGCTTGGGAATATTCGCATTTACGCCAAGCGCAAATGTGTGTGGGCCCCATAACGAAAAGCGATTGATGAAGAAAACGACAAATATAAGTTGTTTAAAAATAACTACAGAAGTTGTTACTGCTAATATCGTTAAAATACTCTATGGTTAAAACACAAGAAGATTACCAGATTGCACCAATTATTGATTCTTACGTAAGAAGGCACTACTACAATAATGGTTACAATAATTATCGCTCAAAGATTTTATTGATTTAATAATTGTCATCATATTGATATTTTATATTATTGTTGTTTCAATAATTGTCATTACACAAAAGATTTTTCATTATCGATGCAATAATTCATATTATCCTAATAATATTATTAGATAACATTATTGGCAATGTCTAGAAAGTTCTCGCCTAAGGAGAGGTTTGGTCACCTAATCAAGCGCCAAAGAAGGAGAAATTTTATCGAAAGCCCCCTTCCTGAAACCGCCTGTCATCAATATCAGTGATTCTCAGTAATATTATTTGTGAATAATTAATTATTGATTCATATGATGAGAAAAATATTGATTTTATGTGGATATAGATGGAGAAAATTTTTTAATGTGACAATTGTTGAAAATTGAAATTTTATCTTTTTCGATAAAAAATAATTATTTAAATATATTATTATATTTTAATAATATAATAATGGTGATATTTTTACAACGAATGTGGGATATATGAGTATACGAGGAGGAAGAGTATTTTGTTGCAATAAATGTTTAAAACATGTTAAACATGTCTGCGGACCCCATTTATCGATCGAAATTTGATTATAAATTGTAAAATCGCCTTCTGCTTGTGGATTTCGGCCAATTTTTGTTTGGAATTTGGAAAACTTTCTTCTCAAAGTTGTAGAGAATTGAATTTCCTATAAAAATTGCGAGAGATTCAAATTTTCCGATAAAAGGGCTATTTATTATGAATTATTGAAGTTCAAGTTCAAATAATTGATTTTTGGAAGTTTAAATTATTTTAAATTAATAAAAAACGTTTTTTCTTATTTTTCTAGAATGTATACATGTGCTTATTGAGCTGAAATCAGATTTCAAGAGTGGCTTAGAAATTTTATATATATAATAATATTATTATATTAAATTTTTCTTTTGGTGTTCTAAGCAATTTCCTATAAATAGGTGTGCTTAGGTTAGAATTGAAAATCACACCGTAAATCAAGTTTTCTCTCTATATTATCGAGTTTATTCTTGTGAGTATTTTGAGTATACTTTTGAGTATTGCTATACTATGGTGCAAGTTCAAGTCATAGCCTATATCCTGTTTCAAATTAGTAGCACTCTGATCTTCGAGGTAAGGGATATTATTTTTTTTTTCAGAATGATATTATTTCTTCAATATCATTATGTTGAAATATCGATCCAAGTTTTTATCAAATTTGAACTTTTGGTGTCGAGAGTTACTATTCACGATACTGCACTATTCACGATACTTATTATTCACATATTACTTACGAGACTATTCATCGAAAAATGAAAATTTTCTTTTTCGTCTAAAAAATATCTATTCGGATACTAGCTTTGATCAGATCCATGTTTTGATCATTCTCAATTTTACACCACTATGATTATTTTTGAGGTATTTTTGGACGTGGATAAAACAAAGTACTAATCCTTAATCCTTAATCCTCGTCATTTTGTTTCACCGATTCGCTTTTTTAAATATTTTTCATCATCCTCACCTTAAATGATGATATTATTGAATATCTTTGGCCCAGAGTGCAAAAGATGAATGATTTCAAGAATATCTTTGGCCCAGTAGTGCAAAGATGAACAAGTGTTTAGATGAACACGACTAATCGATGAATATCTTCGGCTCAGAGTAAAAATGAATATTTGATTCCGTATATATATCGATTGATGTTACAGGATAAAAGATAGATTTATGAACTTTTAAATTCATACATATAAGATAGTAGTTTGCATTCTCTACTTAACTCTTCTAATGAATTATTATTTCATTAATGTAATATTGATTTAAAATTTGTCGTCTATCAGATTCTATTAGATTTTTCCTCGTTGAAGACTAACGATAATTTGTTGTATATTATCTTAGTCATAATATTCTTTATCGGGCTAGTTGAGCTCACCCTTTTCCTTTTTGTTCCATTTTTCTTCTCGTGAGGCGAGAATATAAATGAGTACGAGCCTGGGTATGGAATGAAGGTTCTAGAGAGAGTTGTTTAGTAGTCCTCACCATTTTGTAAAATAATGTATCAATAAATGTGATGAGGATTTATTTGATTTATATTGAGATATATTTATTGTCTAAGATAATAATATTTGTATTCAAACTCACAATGCTTTTGGGGGCGTCACATATATCATAGATAATAATAAAGTTGTAACACCTTTCGCACATAATCTATCTTATGTATTTAGACAACTCGTAATGGGTGATGTATACCTATTTTGGTTTTAATCCTTTAAGTTGGATTCAATGAATGTATAACTTGCAAGGTGACATTTAATATTTGATATTGAATAAATTTGAGCACATGTTGATATCCCAAAAGTGATGAGTCACTAGATCTTGTAAATCTCATAACTTAAAACTTAAGAAAAGGGGTGTTTTGATAATTTTGCATCCAAAAGGGTATTTTGGTAATTTCCCTCATGATGTTAAGGGTATTCTAGTCATTTGACATAACTTCTTTTAATTTTAACCCTTAGGGTTTGATAATCTCAATTAGGGTTTACTAATTAGGGTTAAGGGTTACCGAATCAGAAATTAGGGTTTCCCGAAATACAATTAGGGTTCCTAACTGTTCGTTAGAGTTTTTAATTACAGATTAGGGTTTCCAGTCCACATTAGGGTTTACTAAGGTTATACCTTATCTGACCAATACTTGATCATTAATTTTATATTGTACAAACACATACCCACATATACACTTACAATATCTGTATTAACTATTGAATCCTTATTCGTAACTAGGGTTAGGGTTTTCAATATCTATTTAACATATCTCCACTCATATTTCTCAGTCAATACACAGTTTGATCATCTTACCAAACTCGTATCATAAATACCCAGCACAATGTTGATAATCAATACCAATATTTTAAAAAATAAAATTATTCGTAAAATTTGAATTGTTTAAAATTATGGGTCCTCACATTGTAAAAACCCGGAAAAAATCGAATTGTCCAGAATTTAAGTTTAAATAATTAGTTATTAATAAAATGAATTTTTATTAATACTATTATGTACTATGTGTTTATTAATCGTTCTATAACCTAGGCTGATTATAATAAGGGAGTATTCTAGATACGAGCTAGACTGAACGAATAAGAATTATCAAGACGAAAATAAAAAAATTTTGGGAACAAAAATATTTTCGGGGAAAAAGACGAAATATGCACTATTCACCTGACGAAACCTAAAGGTTAGGGTTTGAATAACCGAAGCCTTATCGAGAGTTTGGTATGTCGAAATGACATTCCGTCGAAAGATTTGGCGATAATATATTGTGAAAAGTTAAGTAAGCTGATAAAAGTTTTTCTCGAAAAACGCGTAGAAATCGAACAAAATAAAAATGATGAAAAGTATTGTTATGTACTTTTCATTCGTATAACTACGTTAGGGGAAAACGTGAATGAAAACGCTTAACGTCAAAGAGTGTTTT
Organism: Panax quinquefolius; assembly: GCA_020205615.1. Classification (NCBI taxonomy): domain Eukaryota; kingdom Viridiplantae; phylum Streptophyta; class Magnoliopsida; order Apiales; family Araliaceae; genus Panax; species Panax quinquefolius. The sequence continues at coordinate 87,777 of JAINUW010000172.1, read as the reverse complement.
TCAATTTTTTCGAGTTCTGAATAATGTGTAAAAGTTAGACTGTAAAGGAAATGCGAAATATCAAAAAATATTTGGATTCCGAGAATCATAATTTTTTGAACTATCAGATGAATTCCGAAAGACGGAAGCACAAAGCTTCCATGGGAGGCTTCGTGAATAGTAAGGAGGTGGAAGTAAGGAGGTTTGAATAGTGAATTTGGGGGCTAAATGACTATTTTTCCCCTAACCTTGGTTTTCTATAAAAGGAAGCTTAATTTCATTTGTTGGTGATTTTGAAAATCACCAACACTTGAGAGAGAGAGAGAGATTTCGGATGAGGAAGAAAAAGAAGATGAAAAGCTAGCCCGAGTGCACGCTTTGTCCAACGGAGGAAGATTAAAGAAGAAAGGTAATTCAAAACCTAACTTCTGAATAATTTTATTTAAGTTTCTATGTCAAAAACATAGCTTAATGAGAATAATAAGTAAAGGATGTTAAGAATTGTTTCATATGGTTGAAATCATTAGAAAATGAAGAAATAAGAATTTGAAGATTAATTTATAAATTTCTTAAGGAAGTATAAGATTCATAATGAATTTGAACGATCCGAATGAATCATATGAATGATTCGGTGTAAGACGTAAGGAATGGTATTTTATAACACAAAATTCCAAGAAAAAGTGAAATCATAATCAAAGTATGGATTAAAAATGAAGAACGAATGGAGAACGCGAAAAACACGCGAAGAACACGAAGAATGTTGTTGATGAACAAATTTGAAACTATCGTAGTATAATTGTTGTTGATGGATAAGTTTAAAACCATCGCGTATAAGTTAGTTGCATATTGCTTGGTTATGAACGGTAGAAACGTTCATGAAGAAAGGATTAAATCTAGCTATAACAAAGTTATGACGAAAATTTTGTAAAAGACGAACGAGAAATAGAAAGTAGTTAAGTGAACCCGAATGAGTACGGTTTCATAAGAAAGTAAGAGAGTGTAGAAAACGTGAGTCGTGGACTTAAGAACGAATGAGTTCTGAGTTCGGATGACCGAATTACGGACGAGCGGACGAAGAACGTTAATAACGTAAAATGAACGAAGGATGAAATTTAAGCCAAATTAATGGCGTGTTAACAGATTCAGAATGAATTTTTGTCCAGATGATGTTGAAGTACGTAAGATAAGGAAGAGAATGGCTTTAAAATGACCTCGTTTCGAGTTATAACGAAGAAGTTATGGGATTGCAAAGTACGCGTCTCAAACTTGATTCAATACTTAGAAACATTTTCTAGGATTTATTCTTAGCGCCGTAGCGCTAGGTAAGCCTTGGAAGGCTCCGCCACAGCGCCAACCCGGGCATCCAATGTGACGAACTAGAATTTTGTAATTAATTTTAATATTTATTGAATTAAATAAATATTTTTCGATGATTTAATTATTAGATTAAATAATTAATTGACGCAATTGTGGTAGATTAATTTAATTATATGTGTTACATTTATTAAATTAATGTAGAGAGTTTTTATTATCAAAGTATGTGATTATGTGAGCTTATCAGATTAAAAGAAATATTTAATAAGCATATTGGTATTTTAATTAATTTAATTATTAATTAGAGAATTAATAATTTGACATTATTTATTAATGAGAAAATTATTTATGTGACTATGTGAATTTATGAGAAATTATTTTATTTAAAATATATTAAATAAAATATTGATTTATTTTATAAGGAGTGTGACATTTTCAAACTATATGATAAAGCTTTATTAAATTAAATGACTTTGAATCAATTAAGGGTTGCCAAACAAGGCCCTAGTAGTGGTTGGATGCGATTACCCATGTTTTGGGTTAATCAACCATTACTGCTATCATCAGTTCTCTTCTCCTCTCTGTTATATTACGCCTTCTTTTATTATTATTATTCTAAGTCCGGAAAAGCGAGAGAAGCGAGAGAGAGTTTGAGAACTTTGAGAGAGATTACGAATCTGTGATTAAAGGTGAAGAAGTGTGAGAAATTGGGAATTGTTGTCACCTGTAATCTAAGCGAGTATTCAAGGGTAATCCTTCTCCCCCAAATTTTAAAGTTACGCCATTTAGTTTTTATAAAAACGGCTTTCATATATTTTGTAAAATCTCAGAATTGAGAAAGGGTTTGATTACGAGTTTATATATGGGTTAAGATGTATCAAATCGTATTTGATTATATATATATTATGTGAATTATCATGTCATCGGGCTCATAATACTATGAATTACTATTTCAAAAATTTACAGAGTATATTTTGGTTTTGGCCTTATACGTGATATTTTATGTATTGATCGTATGTTATCCCTAAATTTTACACTCGTATATTATTATGCATGTTGATACGAAGAGACCAAAGTTTAAATAAACGGATTCGGTGTTATAACGAATCCGTAGTGACAATTTTCATGTTTTATTTTCAAAACCTTCAAGAACAGTGAAAGTAAATGTGTTGATTTTGCAAATTATGTGTTGTAACTTGTTAAAAATCATGCTAGATGGGTTAAGTAATGATTATATATGTATTACAATGATTGGGTAAGTCTAAATTCGTGTAAAAAATAACTAATTGGAAGTTATGGCCTTATTCACGATAATAATTTTACGTGCAGATTGATTTTGGCCTAATTTGGCCTTATTATGTTCAAGGAATCGCAGAATCGCAGAACTACAGAAAATGAGTCTGGGTAACCTTACTTCTGGCCACGTTACTAAACTAAATTACCCATTGGTAATGTCAAAAAATAAATAAATAAATAAAATAAAAATAAATAATAATAATAATAATAAATAAATATTTGATGAAAATTATTATTAAAATATTTATAAAATAAATTAAATATTTTAATTGAGATATTATGGAATAAAATAAATATTCGATGAAAATTATTATTAAAATATTTATAAAATAAATTAAATATTTTAATTGAGATATTATGGAATAAATTAAATATTCAATGGAAATTATTATGAAATAATTTATTCGAGTGTAATAATAGTAAGAGAATGAAAATATTCTAATTTAATTAAGTAATTAAATTAGAAGGGTAATGATGTGTTAAATAAAGTGAAGTTTATATTAAATAATTAAGTGAAAATGTAACTAATGAATGTCGTGAATACTTATGGCATGTGTGTAGGATTTGTGGTGAACGGAAGTAGTAATCGTTTAGCCTACGCACGAGGCAAGTTTCCTAACCCTACTTGTCATTATTGTTCAAGTTTATTAATTACCTCGAGTAAATTATCATTATTATTATTCATGTTCAAATGTTATATTAAAGATTGATTATCTTTTCAAAGCATGATTCAGTTATACAATAATTGTCCTATTGTATACTTCCTGAGATTATTATTCAATTTGAATATCATTATTATTGAACCTTATTAGACTAGCGAACCCTTATTGATTCGACTAGTCTATAGTTGATAAATGCGTTCTAAATTTCCTAACCCTTGATGAATTGTCCAAACCAAACTTCCTTTGGTGCGGACTCGAATGTCAAACTGAGATGAACAACCCTGCAAAGGGATTTACTTATGCATTAGCGTTAAGATATTGTGCACAGTATGGTACTAAGGGCTGATCCCCCTAAGTACGAGTAGAAAGGTCCATAGTCTTATGATTGTTAAAGGTTTCAAGTATAACCCTTGATAACCTAGGACATAGTTCAAGGTCTTATGACCCTCAGAAATCTTTTGATTCTTGTTATTCATTCTTGATTCAAAAGTTGAGCTTTTATTCAGATGTCTTTGATTCACTCGCATGTTATTATACTGTTATTTCATTGTTATACTTGTGGGCATTTGTGCTCACTCTTGCTTAATAATAACATTGCAGTTAAGAACGAAAGAACTGACGAACCTTCCACTAGTAAAGGCAAGGGCAAAGTTAGCAATTGTTGAAGACTTGTTATTTTATTTGATGATGTATTTAGGTTAGACTTAAGTTAATGATGTTGTTTAAGACTTAATTGTTTATGATTCCGCACAGATGTTTAAGGTTAGAGTAACCTGGGATTGTATTTATTATGTAGTTGATGTAACCCCATAAGGGGAGATTTATTATTATTTCTATCTATTGCATGGTTTGCATTTATTATGGGTAGATAGATAGATGATATTTATACAGTGAACACCAAATCCCGTGGAATTGAAGTACCCGGATTTGGGGGTGTCACATCCAACCACTGCAGAGTGGCGCTGTAGCGTGAGAGAAAGTGAGGAGTTTGGCACCGCAGCCCCAGACCGGGGGAGAAGGTGTTGTAGGCTCGAACTGCAGCGCGACAGGGAGAGAAGGACCCGGCCCCACAACGCTGGTGCAGGGCAAGGCCCAGTGTTGAGCTTTGTATTGCTCAAATCCTGGGGGAAGTATTAGGAAAGATAATGAACATAAAGTTCACGTAACGTAACACTTAAACAAGTAAATTAAACCTTTAGTGAAGGTTGAACGGAGAGATTGAACTGGATTAAAAGACGAAGAATGTAATGAACGTAAACACAATGTAGTGGATTGGTCTTAGCGTACAATGAACAGTATGGCTTCGACATTAAGAAAGAATAAACAACGTGGGATTCATGTAATGGATAACGAATGAAAGCCGTAACGAACATTAATGAGATTTAATGAAAGTCCGAATGTGAGTCGGATAAGGAATGTAAAATTGAAGTAAGCGTTAAACACTTTAGCCGACGTAGGGTTGAGTGTACACGAATATTAAACGGGTAGAACCTACACACCGTGTATGGTTCGATCGTAAGATAATGAAGACAATGGCTTATAACGTTAAAAAGCCGAGTTAATAAGTATAACTTGGACAACGTTCCGAGTCAAATGAACCGTACGTTGTAAGGTACGAATAAGTTAATATAAAATGTTTAACGCTATGACCTCATAGTATTGACATTGAATGATCGTTTTGGGTATACATAAGGCTGTATGACTTAGACGATAAAGAATGAATCCTGAGGTATGGCATTTAGTTTCCAGAAAGCCATAAGGAATGAGAATTGACTTAACGAACATTATAGTTTAATGGTTCGGATAAGTTAAGATAAAATTTAGGTTGTGGTATAATCGTAATCTTTGATGGTTGACATATGGGAGTTGGGCTAAACAATTCCTTCAAAGAGCGGAGGTATATACGAAACTGGAGACTGCTCTAACTCACTGTGAAAGATAGTGTAGACGAGACGGGAACTTGTTTGTTGGTTATTTGTGGGAAACCACTCAGAGTACCATATGGACTATTAGTAGAGATGCGATGTGTACTGAGTCCTAGAAGAGTTATAAAAATAAGATAAGAATATAAATCATCAAAGATGATGAATGTATGAATAAGACATCTCCGTATGTCATGAAGCCGTAAACCGATAAAGAAAGTTAGATGCGTAAACTTAGATTACAAGAACGCAAACCCTAAGAAGTAAAGTAAACCAATGCGTAAGTCAAGTATATGACTAATTGGTGTATGTGCTTTTTCCTTATGTGTTATCTAAGGTTTGGAATGAGCAGTTCAACGTAAACTGTGGTTGTGCGTAAGGCAAGTTTCCTAACTTCATTCATATTATATGAATGCTAGTTTCTTAAACTTCTCAGATGTTTAACTTGAGAAGTCTTGTCTATGTGCAAATGTGCGATATTTGTATAAGGTGGGTAGTATGTAGGAGGTCTTGTGCCATAATTTGAAAGTGTTTATTTTAGATGAACTGTTTCGTGATTGAACTGTTCAATACGAGTATGTTCTGTTTATACATGAACCGTTATTGTTAAGTCTGTGCTAATGATTCTAGCCAGACAGGATGTGTATGGAAAAGGTAGAAGAATGAAAGTATTTCAAAGTGAATGTGACTAATGTTTTAAAATGATAGGAATCGAGATTATTCATATTATTAAAGTTACTTCATAACCTTTGTTCGGTTATTGAATTCTTAAAAGAATGTTTAAATTCTTAAAGTTGTTTGTTCAATTGCTATGACTTGCTGGGAAATTGAATGCTCACACTTGCTTTAAATGAAAACATTTTTAGCGAACGATGTTAGAAAGAACTTAAGGATCCCGTAAAGATCAAGTTGACCGGTATCCAGATGAAATGCCATCCAGTATGTGAATGGACGTGAAGAGCAAGCAAAGACTTGTAATGTAAAATAGTTTAATTGAACTATAGATTAGTTTAATGAACTGTTATATATCCTTGGTGGCGGATAAAAGTCACTCTTGTAAGATGAAATGAATAATGTATTTATCATTATTTGTAATGAAAGAGGTTATAAGGTTTTAGAACCTGGGATTTGAGAATGTATGTTGTTATATTTCACTATATAATGATGTACGTATGAAAGGAGATGGAATCTTGACGTACGGAATCCGGGTGTGAAGATAGACCGGATTTCGGGGCGTTACAGGTTGACATCAGAGCTGATAGATTATAAACCTTAGGTATGAGTACCTAAGACTATAATCGTAGAGAGAAGGATAAGAAAATCGCTGAGTTAAACGATTAAGGAAGAAGATCACCACGTGATCATATTGAATCGTAGTAATAGTTGTTTTATTAAACGATGGATGATTTATAGCTAATGCTATAAATGAATGGTACTATGAAGTAGTATGGGAAGAATAACTCAGATTGAGTTGTAAAGGATAGCATACGAAGTAAAGAAAATTCGTATTAAGTAAAGTGAAAGTAAGAAGTTATAAGATTTCGATTGAGGACTCATGTGATAGCTGAGTAGTACGAACCTCGAAATGGGAAGGGGTTTATGACTACTTAGTTATTACAGTGATAGTCATTGGAATAGTATGTCGCGCTATCAATATGTATATGGCGAGAAGGTGAATCTTTTCTCATGTATATACTTGATAGGTAGAGAGAATGATAAGTTAGGTGCGAGTTCTTGAAACTCATACTTATGAAAAGTTTGTGACTCATAGTTATATGCTATGTTTCTGAGCCATGAGCGTATGTATAGTCCTTGATTTGTTCTTGGATTACATATTGCGAAGATAAGTTCTTAAACACATATGGTTGTGGAAAGTTCCTAAACACATAAAGTGTGGTAACTTGATGGACTATACTAAGGTATAGGAATGGTTAGACTAAAAACAAGTATTTTCAGTAGACTTAGCATTGAAGGTGCTAGAGAAGATTAAGTATTGTCGCGAATAAGACAATGAAGGAAGAATGAGAAATAAGATATTCCAAGTCATCTAGCTATGCTAGATTTCGAAGTTTATTGAAATCGTGCTTGTAAGCGCGTTTTGAAAAAGGAAAGAATTGCTTCAACTTTTGGAACCAATGGATTTTAAAAGAACTATTCTTGGTATGTCTATGCTAATTGTTTCGGCTAGACAGAAGTTGATTTGAAATATCAAAATGAATTTTATATCATCAATGCATTTGATGCAAGGATGGTAAAATGATGGAGTTAATAATGCAATTAAACCTAGTGTTAGATTTGATCTTATGATTAACAACCCGATATGGCATGATGTATAATAATGAAGTCATAAACTGACGAAGTCCTCAACGTGCTATGAAAAGTACGGTATCATGACGTCATGAAATGTTTTGATGTATTGTAAAAGAATTTAAAGAAGTAGTAGATGTCAATTGATTTGACTAGATGAATGTTTCAATTTGATGCCCAATTTATTGGTATGGTCTAAGCTAATTGATTTAACTAAGACGAATGGTATGTCATGTTCAAAAGAAAATCGAGTTTTCTTTAAAGGAGTTATGCCAAGCCAAATTGTTTTGGTGTGGAATCTGATGAATGAGTCTGAGGAGAACACACCCTAAAATGGGGTTGTACGATGGGTTGATCACCTACGTATGGAAGAGGTAGTTTACTTTCTTTGTGATTGTAAACTGACCGTGTGAGAAGAGTTTACGACGAAATGTTGTTCAACCTAGTAAGAGGTCATGGTCGATTTGACCGCTCAGCAAAAGTATGTAATGTTTTAAAGGAATCTTTCTATTCCTCGTTATTCCTTCTACTTCGTGATTCTTGATAAGTTATGGAGGTTAGGGAATGATGGAAAGATAATAACTTCTTTGAAGAGAAGTTGAGAAGAAGAGTATGCTAAAATTTTGAGGCAAAATTTTGTGAAGAAAGGGGTGAATGTGATGACCCGGGTAAGGTTGTGGTTTTAAGAAAGTCTGAGGACGGAATTTTTATAAGGGGGAAGGATGTGACAACCCGAAAAAAATCAGATTGTCCAGAATTTAAGTTTAAAGAATTAGTTATTAATAAAACCCCAAATCCACGGTACTTCATTTCCTCAAGATTTGGTGTTCACTTAATCAAAACATTCATTTCTAACTACCCAATTATAATAAAATTGAATAATAAAAACACCTTACCATACAGAGATTAAACTTAAATAAAATCTCCCGGGTTATCTAACCTTTAATTACAATCATTCAAATGCGGAAAATTAAATAAACTTCATTACAATCTTTAAACCAAAATCCGATAATAAAACTATCAAAACTATTACAAGTCTTCATGTTGTTCATCTTTCCTTTTCCTTCTTTGGTGCTAGGTAAGTAGTTCACCCCTTTTCAACTTTAGTTGTAAGAAAATTTACTGAGCAAGAGTGAGCAAACAAGGCCCACTTGAAATAACAATAAATAAATCTTTAAACTTTTACATCAATTGCCAATATTAGGCTCAATAGAATCGAACAATATATTCTATTAACTTTCTCTAAAATTATAACATTCAATTGAGGGTCTAATGACCACGAATCATGTCCACAGATTATAAGTAATCTTTCAACTTTAACTTTAACTTTATCATAAGACTATAAGGACTCCACGTCTAGGGGATCAACCCTTAAATACAATGTATTGTGCACAACCATTTCAACGCTAAGCGTAAACCTCTAATAAAAAGAGTTGTTCATCTCGATTATTTAGAATACAAGTCCTTTTACCAAAGTAAGTTTGGTTTGGATACATTTCAAGGTAATTTAGAATTCAACGAACATCAACTAAGGATTAGTTGATTACAAAAAAAATAACAATATATGCTATGGAATAATCATAATTGAATTGATATTTGTAAATTAACATCATGCTTTAGGAATAATCTAATAGCATAAACATTGAATAATCATAACATAATTTGCTTGAACAATATTAAGCAAGGTTATTGAGAATTGAATACTAAGCATGCATAGTGAATAGTAATTTGAATAGATAAAGTTGTTCAATACTAGAATATTAAAATAAATAACTTACGCATTATATTGCTAAATAACAAATTACATATTAAAAAAAAACTTGATAATAAAATATAAGATTTAAAATAAGATTTGGGATACTTGTCCTTATGAAAACTAGATACAATAACTTACTCAATAATAAACAATCTAGCTCTCTACGAAAGTGTAGAGTTAGCAACTTACAACAATTGTAATTGAATTTGAAAAATGATAATGTACTCAAATGAAATTAAACTTGCAAATGAAGTTTTTGAGTTAGAAACTTGCCTTTAGCTTGAGCTAAACTTACTTTAAAAACTAGAGTAACTTGAATCAATACCTATATATATATCATCATATATATAATTATTCATTACATAATTAGTCATTACCATATTATATATATATAAAAATATATATACATCATATAGGTTAAATTACCCATTCACATAATCAAACTATGTTAATACTAGTTAACTCTTGATAACATGCTCATTCATAGTTTAATACTACTAAATCATCATTTAACATTCATATTATTAACACATAACATTTATTTTCAAAATTTGTATAATTAAACAAAAAAATCGAACCATTACGCTAACTTTCATGCTGCATTACGCCACGATTTACTTTGGTTGTGTTATTGTTGCGTGTTGATTGATAGTTAATGACTTGCGCGCTGAAGAAGTCACGATGCCATTGATTTGGCGGCGCCACGGCGTGGCATGAGCATGTTGACATTTGAAATAATTGTTTTTGGGTCAGTAATCTGCAAGCGCGCTGAAACTCGAGAACTTCGGCGACCAAGCTTCAACAACAAAGATGAACAAAAAAAGCCAAATTGGCCTAAAAGCTCGAATCTAATAGACTAATTAACATGTAATTTACATATAGACTTCATATAAACATATTGTGAAGACTTCTAACATGTTTCTACCCATAAAATAACATAAAACATCAAATTTACAACACCCAATTTCAATGTTTTTTTGGCAAAAACTCCATTTTTGACATTTTTTAATGAAAATCAACACTTTGTGATTTTTTTTTTTCAATCAAAAACAATAAATTCAAAACATCATAGTTATGATTATACATACTACTATCAAATTTCATAATCAATTTATCAATTTAACAACTAATTAAACCTTAATTTTATTTTAAATTAAGCCATATTATATATATATATTTTTATATAAAACTTTCGTAATATATTTTTTCTTCACAAAACATATACATATAAATTAATTTCTTATAATCATATATAAAACTCATGAAAAATCATTTTTATAATCAATAATTTATCATATAAAAATATATATATATATATCAATTTTCATCTTTTATAAAAATTTTAGAGAAGAACTTTTTGAGAAGAAAAAACTAAACTTTTAAAAAAAAAAAGATTAAGCTCCTACCTTTGATTAAGAAGATGATATCCTACTAGATAGATTATCTATTCTTTTCTTTTCTCTTTTTTTTTTTCCAAAAACTTTTCTTTTCTCAATTCTCTCTCAAGTTTTCTCTTTTTTTTTTCTTCTTCTTTCTTCTTCTTTCTTCTTTTTTTTCTTCTAACTCTAACTACTAACTAATAATATAATAATATATATAGTAATAATATATATATTATATATATATATATATATAATATTTAAATAACGATATCGATTATAAAATTTTGAAAATCAAAAGCCATAAGGCTTGTTTGGCTAAACTAAATAAAAAACTACTTTAACCCTTACACCTTGTTTGGTAAAAACTTAATTAAAACAAATGGATTAATCCTTATACCTTGTTTGATAAAACATCATTAGATTAAAGACTTAATATGCATTAAGACATGTTTGGCAAAAACTAAATTAAACTCTTTTAATTTATTTTAATAACTCCTTTATAGCAAGGTTATTTGTCACACTTCTATTTAAATTAAATAATCAATTTAATCAATTCAAATATTAATCTATTAAATTACTTTAACACATAAATCATTATCACATAACTATAATTTCTTTTATAATTATAATTTTATTTAACCAACTACTAACACTTTTTTTAATTACAAATTCCCATTTAAATATTATAATTTATTTAATCATTATAAGCTCTCTAACTTAATTATTAAATTAAATTAGTATATAATCTCATAACAATTAATTTTCTTAGCTCCTTAATTATTTATTCAACAAATAATTAACTAAACCACATCAACTCAAATTGCCATTAAATAATTATATTTAATTAAATATATAATATTAAAATAAATATTAATATTTAATATTTAATTATTATATTATTTTAAATAATTAACTAAACCACATCAACTCAAATTGAACAATTATTTATTCAACAATAAACATATCCATTAAATATTTATATAAATCAATAAATATTTAATATTACACTTTAAAATTACGAATGTTACATCATTCCCTCCTTACAAGGATTACATCCTCGAAATCACAACTCAAACAAATCATTCATTACATTCTTCCCTTACTTACAAAGATTACATCCCCGAGAATCGAAGACACGCAGATTAAACAAATAACTCGGGTACTCTTTCAACATTTTTTCTCTTGAGTTCCCACGTAGCTTCTTCAAACGTTGTGGTTCCTCCATATCACCTTCACGAAGGTATCACTTTATTCTGAGCACTTGTTCTTTCTCTGTCGACTATCTCGGATAGGAACCTCTTCATAAGACAAATCTTTCTCGAATCTATGTTGGTTCATACTCGATCACGTGTTTGTAGTCGGGTTTATATGGTCGTAATAATAACAAAATGTGAAAAAAATTATGAATGTTTTCCAACTCGGAGGTAGAGCTACCTCGTAAGCCACTTCTCCCACTCTTCGCACACTTCAAAGGGTCCAATAAACCTCGGGCTTAGCTTTCCCTTTTTACCAAAATGAATTTTCCCTTTCGAGGAGAAACTTTTAGGAATACAAAAAGTTCTACGTCGTCCGAATGCACGATCTTGTGCATGTTGATCGATCATACTTTTTTTTCTCTTCTCTTGGGGTGCTGCTACTAATCTCTTGTCTCGATGAGTTTGACAACGTCGGCGGTTTGTTGTACTAGTTACGTCCTAACGATTGGCGTTCACCGACTTCATCCCGGCCTGATGGAGTTACGCACTTTTTCTGCGTCTGATGCCTCGTAAGGTGGCATCTGCGATGCTCGCGTGATAACTAATTGTTGTAAGCAAATTCCACCAACAGTAATTGTTCTTCCCACTTCCTTTAAAGTCCATGACACATGCTCTCGGCATATCTTCCAATGTCTGAATTGTTCGTTCGCTTTGGCCATCTGTTTTGGGATGATAAGCGTACTCATTCATAATTGTGTCCCCATGCATTCTTGTAGTCTCTTCCGAAATTTGATGTGAATCGCGGATCTCTATCGGACACAATTGATCTTGGCACTCCATGCCTCAAAACGATCTCTTTTTATGTACAATCTTGCCAACCGATCAAGATTGAATCTAATCTTTATTGGTAAAAAGTCGTGCGATTTCGTCGATCATCCTTATCACCCAAATCGCATCGCATCCTCTCTCTCGAGTAGTTGGAAGACCCACCACAAAATCCATCGTGATGTGTTCCCACTTCCATTCCGGTATTTCCAACGGTTGGTTGAGTAATCCATTTGGGTCTTTGATGTTCGGCTTTTACTCTTTGACATGTCAAGCATTTTATTTATTTCTGCAACGTCCTTTTCATATTTGGCCACCAAAAAATGGCGCAAAAATTGATACATTTTTGTGCTTCTGGATGAATTGAATATCTTGAGCTATGAGCTTCGGTCAAAATTTCTTCTTTCAGCTCTAGTGTTGCTGGAACCCAAATTCTTCCCTCAAACCGTAGTAGTCCTTCGGTATCGATCTTGTATTTTACATCACTACCCTCAATCAGATTCTCTTTGATTTTCCCACACTCTTCATCTTGTAGTTGAGCATTCTTCACTTTGTCCACTAAAGTTGGACCAGCTTCTATCTGGAATAGTTGTTCGTCAGATTCTTTTGGAAATTTGATTTCCAACTCCAGTTTTGTCATTGCTGAAATGAGCTCCTCCTGAGTTGTTATCAGCATCAACTTTTCCCGACCTTTCCTGCTTAAAGCATCTGCAACCACATTCGCTTTGCCCGGATGATAAAAGATCTCACAATCATAATCTTTTATCAATTCCATCCACCTTCTTTGTGCGTGTTCAAATCCTTCCTGTGTGAAAATATACTTGAGACTTTTGTGGTGCATGTAGATCTCACATTTCTCTCCATAAAGATAGTGTCTCCATATCTTGAGAGCAAATACAATGCAGACCAATTCCAAATCATGAGTGGGATACCCTTTCTCATAATCCTTGATTGTCTTGATGCATACATAATAACTTTGTTGTTTCTGCGCAAGAACAACAACCCAACCCTTTGTGTGAGGCATCACTATACACCACAAAATTTCTGTATTATAATGGTAATGTCAACACAGGTGCCATACTTAACTTTTTCTTCAAATCTTGAAAACCTCTCTTCACATTTCTCCGTCCAAACAAATTTTACACTTTCCTTGTCAAATTTGTTAGCGGAGTGGCTATCTTAGAAAAATCTTAAATAAATCTTCTATAATAACTGGCCAGTCCCAAGAAACTCCTCACTTCCGATGGTGTTCTTGGTTGTTCCCAATTGATTACAGCTTCCACTTTTGATGGATCCACTGAAATCCCATCTTTTCGATCACATGACCCAAAAAAAATTGTACATGATCGAGCCAAAATTAGCACTTAGAGAATTTTGCATACAACTTTTTTTCTTCTTTAGTGTTTCCAATGTCAAACGTAAATGTTCCACGTGTTCTTCTTGAGTTTTGGAATACACCGAATGTCATCAATAAATACCACTACAAACTTGTCTAAGAATGGTTTAAACACCACATGTTCATCAAATCCATGAATGCGGCGGGGGCATTAGTTAAACCAAAAGACATTACCAGAAACTCGTAATGTCCATACAGAGTTACGAATGTCGTTCTAGGTATATCCTCCTTTCTTACCTTCAATTGGTGATACCCACTTCTCAAATCAATTTTTTGAAATATTTAGCACCCTTCAATTGATCAAACAAGTCATCTATTCTAGGCAATGGATACTATTCTTAATAGTGACTTTGTTTAACTCTCTATAATCAATGCAAAGACGCATTGATCCATCCTTCTTCTTCACGAATAAATGGCGCTCCCCACGGCGATACGCTTGGTTGAATATATTTCTTGTCCAAGACTCTTGCAATTGTACCATCGGTTCCTTCATTTCTCTGGAGCCATTACATGCGGGGGCCTTCGATATCGGTGTTGTTCCGGCGCTTAAGTCGATCACGAACTCAATTTCTCTGTCGGTGAAGTCCCGGCAAATCCTCTGAAACACGTCTTGAATTTCTCTCACTCTGGTATTTTTCTTCTAGTTTCACACTTCTTCTTCGAGTATCGACTATATAAGCTAAATAGCCCACACAACCTTGACTCAAATTTCTTGGCTGCTGTAGTCGTCGTCGACATTTCATTTGTCTAGGCGACTTGCTTTACCATAAAATACTACCTTTGATGAGTCATAAGGTTTACACACACTTTTTGTGACAATCGATTCTTGCTCCATATTTGAACAACCAATCCATTCCCAAAATTACATCAAATTCTCCAAGTCTAATCGGAATCAAATCTACCAACAAGATATTCTCCTTAATGTTCACCCTACAGTTCTTGTATACGAATCTAACAGGGATTACTTCCTTATTCGCAATTTCTATGTTCAAAGGAAAATTCAGTTCTTCTCTAGGCAATTTTAACCTCTTAGCAAATTCATCAGATATAAACGAACAAGTAGCACCCGAATCGAATAATACATAAGCATTTATACCATTGCACAACATCTTGCACAGTCATATTGAAGGTTCTGGCTGTGGGTTTGTTTGATGCTGCAGGTCCTGCAATGGCCCATGTACCTCCATTGTTACCTCCATTGCTTCTGGTTGTCACTCCATCCTTCTTTCTTAGGGGGCATTCACGAGCAAAGTGATCCTTGGATCCGCGTGTGAAGCATACATTCTTCTTCTTCTTGAGTGCAATTTGGGGCGATGTGACCCTCCAGCCACAATTGAAGCATACTCTCGTTTCCCCATCAAGCACGCACCCTTGTGAAATTTCCCACATGTCGCATATGCTTCAAACTTTTTGTTTTTTTTTGGTTACCTTGACGATGGTTTCCAAAGACCCATGTTCCCATTCCACTTCCTCTTCAAGTTGTTGTTGTTGTTGTTGTTGTTGTTGTTGTTGTTTGTTGTTGTTCCACTCCATTCTTAATCTCATTCTCATTCTTCTTCTTCTTTTTTTCTGATTGAACTTTGTCCTTTGCCTTTGCGCCTCCACCACTTGGTGATCTTGCTTTCTCCATCATCCATCACAAAAATGTCTTTCAATTGGAACAGGAAACCCTACTTGTCTGACCAGGGGCTTGATCCTGTTCAAATCTCTTCGCCTTACGCTCGTCTGTGCTGACTTGATATGGCGCAAACCTCGCCAATTCATTGAATTTTACGGCATACTCAAGATACCGTCATCGTTCCCTTCTTTAATTCCAAAACTGCACTTCTAGTCGACTCTTGAACTCTCTCGGAAAATAGGTCTCTCGAAGAACAACTCCTTGAACCTATCCCATCATCACTCCCCGGCCCTTCACGAGTTTTTATTGGCTGCCACCAATAACTAACTTCTTTTTCAACATGAATGTTGCGAAAAGCGATCTTACGATCATCCCCTACCCTAGCGACATCGAACACCTTTTCTATCTCCATAATCCAGGTTTGTGCTTCGACTGGATTCATGGACCCACGAAATTCAGGTGGTCCAACCGCCTTGAAATCCTTAAACGTTGTACCATGGTTTTGTGGTTGATTCTGCAACGCTCTCATCGATGAGTCACTAGTTGTTGAATGGTTTACCATCAACATTGTCGTTATTGGTAGTTCTCTCATTGTTTTCTCTGTCGTGGGGTGGTTCACGTCAGGGAGGCATTTTCATTAAAACAAAACATCTATTAGATTATTATTCAACTTCTTTTTAGTATTTTCTAATTAACTTGCCTCCAAAAAAAAAAACCACATAACACATAACACTTTGAATAAAATAACAACTTTTATTTATTCATAAAACCTTTTTTTTTTGAAAATAAAAAAACAATAGCATCATCTATATTTACATTACTTTCTGAACTACAAAAGTTTCGAGACAACATCATCATCATATCCCATCCCATAGGTTGCATAACACTTGGGATTTACAATTTATTTAACCTTTTACACTCATCGTACATACAACAACTTCTGATGTTCTATTAAAGATACTTCTTAGCCTTATCCTATCACGTTCTTCCTCCATGACTCAAACATTGTTCTGCGATCTAATACGATATGATGGCGGCGTCTCGAACCGAATCGGATATCCCATGACCCGATCTTGAGCTCGATTAATTGCGGTGTTAAATACTTTATCCATCTCTTCCATCTTCATCCTCTTTGCTTGCGTGTGTCTTCTTTTTTTTCTTCTTGTTCGTTGATAAGCTTCCTCGTATGCATCTTGACTCTTGCCCTCTTAGCGACTTCTTCTCTCGACTTTCTTCTTGATTCGACCACCACTTCGATCGATTGTTCTTTTTCTCCTTCCTTGATGCATACTAGTTTCTCCTCGACATTTGTCGATTATTCTTCTTCACGATCCGATCTCGCCGTCTTTTTTGTCATTGCGATTACATTGTTCACTTACTATCTCCTCTCTGACTCCTCAACTGTATCCTCGAAGTTCCACGTTACGGTCATGCACCTCATCATATATATCTGACTGCTTTTGCTCGAGTTAAGTGGAATCCTTTCCTCCTCGTCCTCGTCATCCTCATCCTCCTCCTCGTGGTAACTCAATGGGATCCTCCTCATCCGTCTCCACATCATCATCCTCATCTTCAACTCTTGTGACCAACCAGGGGTGACTCCGTGGCGATGAGTTGTTCCCAAACTACACACAATGTCGCGAGGCTCCTCCTCTATATAGCATTTTGAGTCCCTCCTCCCTAACTTTGACCGGATTCTCCAGACATTAGTCATCCCGACAACAAAAAAGTTTTAAAGTTTTAATTATTAATCATTACTACTCGACACTCACGAGTACATAAACTATAAACACATAAGCACATAAGTGTTTTATTACTTCTTTCTTAAAACTCGATAAGAGTTATCTCCACTATCTTTTCAAAGGTTACTTCCTAAGGCTTTCCCCCCACCTAAGGTTCATAACCTAAAGCTTTGATACCAACTTGTGACACCCCCAAATCCAGGTACTTTATTCCCACAAGATTTGGTGTTCACTTAATCAAAACATTCATTTCTAACTACCCAATTATAATAAAATTGAATAATAAAAACCTGCCCATACAGGATTAAACTTAAATAAAAATCTCCCAGGTTATCTAACCTTTAATTACAAACATTCAAATGCGAAAAATTAAATAAACTTCATTACAATCTTTAAACCAAAGTCTAAAATAAAACTATCAAAAAAATTACAAGTCTTCAATATTTTCATCTTTCTTTTTTTCCTTTTCTTTATTGTGTGCTAGTATCGTCACCACCTTTTCAACTTTAGTTGTAAAGAAATTTTATATATATGAGAGAGAGAAAAAACAAGGCCACTTTGAAATAACAATAAATAAATCTTTAAACTTTTACATCAATTGCCAATATTAGGCTCAATAGAACCCGAACAATATATTCTATTAACTTTCTAAAAATATAACATTCATTCATGAGGGTCTAATGACCACGAATCATGTCCACGATTATAAGTAATCTTTCAACTTTAACTTTAATGATCATAAGACTATAAGGACTCCACGTGCTTTGGGGATCAACCCTTCGTACAATGTATTGTGCACAACCATTTCAACGCTAAGCGTAAACCTCTATTAAAAGAGTTGTTCATCTCGATATTTAGAATACAAGTCCGCACCAAAAAGTAAGTTTGGTTTGGATAATTTCAAGGTAATTTAGAATTCAACGAACATCAACTAAGGATTAGTTGAATAAAAAAAAAAATAACTATATATATATAATAATAATAATCATGAATCGAATCATATTTGTAAATTAAATCATGCTTTTTAGAATAATCTAATAGCATATAAACATTGAATAATAATCATCACATAATTTGCTTGAACAATATTAAGCAAGGTTAATTAGAATTGAATACTAATACATATATGCATAGTATATAATAATTTGAACGATAAAGTTGTTCAATACTAGAATATAAATAAAAATAACTTAAATTTATAATAAATATTATAAGCAAATTACATATTAAAAAACTTGCTTAAATAAAATAAAATAAGATTTGGAATACTTGTATCGTCATGAACAACTAGATACAATAACTTACTCAATAATAAACAATCTAGCTCTAAAAGTGTAAAGAGAGTAGCAACTTAAACAATTGTAATTGAATTTGAAAACAATAATGTATTAATGAAATTAAACTTCGCACTGATGAAGTTTTGAGTTAGAAACTTGCCTTTAGCAAAAGTTAGAAAAACTTGAACTTTTTAATCTAATACCCTATATCTATATATATACATATGTCATATGATTAATTAGTTACCACATTTTATATATATATAAACAAAATATATACATCATGTAGGTTAAATTACCCAATTCACATAATCAAACTATGTTAATACTAGTTAACTCTTGATAACATGCTCATTCATAGTTTAATACTACTAAAATCATCATTTAACATTCCTATTATTAACACATAACATTTATTTTCAAAATTTGTATACTAAACAAAAGCTGTCGAACATTACTTTTAACTTTCATGACTATTTTCCACGCTTTACATTGTTACGGTACATGGCTTTGTTATGTTGATATGTGTATGAGTCGTGTACATCAATTATTGATGAGTTGTTTGCTATGGCGTAAGCTTGCGCATGTGGTGATTTGATCACTTGTCTTCTTTATTTATTATCTTCTTGCTGCATGCATTGCGACTCGAAATCCAAACTCGACCGAGACTAACTGAAATGAAATGAAAAAAAAGCCAAATTGGCCTAAAGCTCCAATCTAATAGACTAATTAACATGTAATTTATATATAGACTTCATATAAACATATTGTGAAGACTTCTAACATGTTTCTACCCATAAAATAACATAAACATCAAATTTACAACACCCAATTTCAATGTTTTTTTTGGCAAAAACTCCATTTTTGATATTTTTTATGAAAATCAACACTTGTGATTTTGTTTTTCAATCAAAACAAAAATTTCAAAACATCATAGTTATGATTATACATACTCTATCAAATTCAATAATCAATTTATCAATTTAACAACTAATTAAACCTTAATTTCTATTTTAAATTAAAGCCATATTCATATATATTTTATATATAAATAATTCACTTGTAATATATTTTTTTCACAAAACACATACATACATGAATTAATTTCTATAATCATATATAATAAAAAATCTATAATAAATCATCTTATAATCAATAATTTATCATATAAAACTATATACATATCAAAATTTATCTTTTATAAAATTTTTTAGAGAACTTTTTGGAAGAAAAAAAAACTAAACTTTTAAAAAAAAGAAGAGCTCCTACCTTTGATTAAGAAGATGATGATGATGATATTTCATCAAACTTTTTTTCTCAATTCCTTTCTCAAAAACTTCTTAGAATTTCTCACTTTCTCTCTCTAGTTTTTCTCTCTTTCTTCTTCTTCTTCTTCTTCTTCTTCTTCTTTTCTTCTTTCTTTCTTCTCTTCTCTAACTACTACTAACGTATATAATATAACGTATATATAATAATAATATATATAAATATATAATATAATTATAACTTTAACGATATCGATTATAAAATTTTTTTGAATCAAAAGCCATAAGCTTGTTTGGCTAAACTAATAAAAAAAACTCATTAACCCTTACACCTTGTTTGGTAAACTTAATTAAAACAAATGGATTAATCCTTATACCTTGTTTGATAAAACATCATTAGATTAAAGACTTAATATGCATTAAGACATGTTTGGCAAAAAAACTAAATTAAACTCTTTTAATTTATTTTAATAACTCCTTTATAGCAAGGTTATTTGTCACACTTCTATTTAATTAAATAATCAATTTAATCAATTCAAATATTAATCTATTAAATTACTTTAACAATAAATCATTATCACATATAATTATAATTTCTTTATAATTATTATTTTTTATTTTATTTAACTAACTAACACTTTATTTTAATTACAAATTTTTTAATTAAAATTATTAATATTATAATTCATTTAATCATTATTAGCTCTAAACTAACTTAAATAAAAATTATAATTATATATAATCTCATAACAATTAATTTTCTTAGCTCCTTAATTATTTATTCAACAAATAATTAACTAAACCACATCAACTCAAATTGAATTAAATTATTTATTTCATAAAAATATATTCATTAAATATTATATAAATAATATTATTTATATATCCCTTTTTACCGAAACGAATTTTCCCCTTCCAAGGAGAAACTTTTAGGAATACATAACTTCCTATGTCAAATGCACGATCTTGCCTGTGTTGATCAGCATATTCTCCTGCTTCAATTATTAAAACTTTACTTCCATCCTGGCTTGCATACGTTGCGAAAAATAGTTCTAAAAGAACAACTCCTTAAACCTTGTCTAAGTCACTATTGCTATCCTAGCTCTAGCCTGATTCGTTTCCCACCAATAATTAGCTTCTCCCTTCATCAAATAGATAGCAAAAGAAGAGAATGTTCAGCACCATGTAGTTTCTCTCTCTAGGATTTCGCTCTGCCTTCTCTCCTCTTCTTCTAGTTTCGACTTCGGTTTTGGGTCTTCTTCATTTCCTTTCCTTTCCGTCTTTCTTCTCCCTCCACATATGGTTAGTTTCTCTCACCTTTCGACTGGAAATTCCATTAGTAGTCCCTCTCGGGATATGTTTACTGAGTTTGGGGTTCTTTTCCCTAACTCGTCGATCATTGATGAATCTGCAATGGCCAAATCCTCCTTTGTTCCAACTGTTGCTGCTATCGTGTCCGAAAACTCTGAAGCCTCTGAAGTTAATAGCCTTGCTGAAGTCAGCCTAGGTTTACAGGAGGGTACCCCCATGAAGGAAATTTTTAGGGCTGCGCAAGCTCATTTGCAGTAGGGTAATCTTGATGCGACTGATGAGCGTAAGAAATGCTCCTTGCTGTTGGATTTTATCAAAGCTAAAGGGTTTTCTATGCACAATGTGAATGAATTCTCTAACAAAGGGAAATCTGTTCGTTTAGTAAATGAACATGACATGTTTGACAAAAGTCCACTGAAACCAACCTTGGCAGAGTCGTCTTCTTCGGCCTTGGGTCAGAGTGGAGGTGTTCAACAATCGATGTTGGCAGGTGTTGGGTCTATTTTTGGAGAAGGGGAATGTCCTGGCTCGGCTACCTTTGGGGTCTCCTCTGGGTCTGGCGGTATTGCCCCTAGTCTTCTTGGTACTGGGTGCATCCCAATAGTGAAAACATGGAGCACGGTAGAGGCCCAGGCTACTCCCTCACTGAAGCTTGAGTTCTTTCCTCCTTCTCCCTTAGAATGGATAGTGGTTCCATCCTGATTCGACCTCCTTCTGAGATTTTACTTCAAGGTAATAATTTGTGGAACTCTTGTCTGGTGGGTGGCTTTTTGCACTCCAAACTGCCTTTTAAGCTTGTGGAAGATAATGTACATAAATTATGGGATAAATATGGCTTGCAAAGTGTGTTTCTGCAAAGGGTGGGTTTTTTGTATTTAAATTCGCAAAGCCCGAGGACCGTGAGAATGTGTTTGCTCTTGGCCCTTGGTATATATCAAATAAACAGTTGTGTCTTAAACAATGGAAGGAAGGAATGGACTTTCATTTTGACTCTTGTGCAAAAGTGTAAGACCCCGAATTTTACGAAATGAAAGTATTCAATTTTCTGATAATTGTTATTCTATTTAGTAAATGGTTAAATTGATAAAAGGTTAAAGTTAAAGGTGATATGTGAAATTTTTTCGCAGTAAGAAAGTTGATATAAAATATTCGTTGTGTCAGGGAATATTCGTTTGGTTGGGGAATATTCTTTTTTTTTCGGGGAATATCCGTACGATGACACCATCATTGGTGAACCCCACAATGGAATAACTGTCGGAGTTAGAAAACGACAAAATTATCTTTTTATTAAAAATAACGGCGAAAGTTTTACCGTTAAACTGTTGAAATACCCGGTGGTAAAAGAACAATAATATGTGTGGTTGCATAGTAGCACACGATATTGATTATTGATGCTTACGTGAGAAGTCACTCAGTTATACTCAATTATTGCTACAGTAATTGCTACATAGTATCTCACGTTATTTGATTCAATTATTGTCCCAGTATATTGTTGATCGATTTCGCAATCAATGAATACGTGCAAGTATACACGGTCAACAAGTAATAAAGTGAAAGTAGAGTATCGTTCCCACGAGGAATTATTTAATAAAAACCACCAAGCACTAATTCTTAACCAAACTAATTTTATTTAAACAATCTCAAATCGTGATTTTTCTAATTAAGAAAACTCAATTAACTAACTAAGATTTGAATGAATGAATTCAAATAAATAAACGTTAAGACTACAATATCCCCAATTATGAACAATAAACCAATTATTCAACTATCCCAATTATTATGCCTACTGAATTGTTAACAGGAATTCTCAAGTGCCAAAAGTCCTTTTTCAAGTGATCAATTGCCTTCTATTTAATCCAGATTAATCTTGCTATATTCCTATGCAAAACAATTGAATTAAACTCCTTTCAATCCCAATTCCTTATGTGTTACATGCGGTGAGCAGATATTTCCATTCAATTTACAAACCTAATTATTCACCATGCAAATAACTAAGTCACATGTTACCAAGCCTAGTTCTAACCCTAGAATTCCTCTTCCAATTCCTTCTAGAGTAACAAGGTAATTACTGATCAGATAATTAATCAATAAGCTTAAGAAAAGATAAATAATTCACTTTGACACAAATAATTGGAATAAATCAAATAATTAATTCATAGACATAAAAGGTTCAATTGAAATCTTAATAAAAGAGCTAGTTCATAATTAATGAATTAAAACCAAGAATCCACAACTGAATAGACATTAAAAGATAAAAGTATGATAAGAGAAGAGAATAGAATCTGTTGTCAGCAAATCTGATGCTCCCCTCTTGCTCTTGCTCTTGATCTTCAATGATCTCCAAGTTGCTTCAATCTCCAAAACTAATAAGAACTAGGGTTAATGTCTAATCTAATGGAGTGTATCTCTAAGCTAAGCTATGTATTCTCCCTTTATTTTATGCCTTACATCATGTATTTATAGGTTACAAGTCCAATTTTTAGCTTAGGAACAAACCCAATCCTATTTGGAGTCAAAAAGGTGTCAAAATTCGCCCAAAACGCGTCCAAGCCGCAACCAACCTCTTCCCCAGCCCCCCAACGCTGGGCTTGATGCTCAGACACTGCTCCCCAGCGCCCCGGCGCTGGGCATAGGCCTATTTTGGGCGCCCTGGCGCTGGCCCCAAGTTCTGACATTTTCTGCTCCGACGTTCTTTGGGAAAAGGCCATAACGTTTGATCCGGGAGGAGTTACGGGGCCTGCCACCAATCAAATCGAAGATATCGACGAGATCTACAACTTTTATTCTTTAGGGATTGAGAAATTCTGGGCGGATTAAGGCTGAAATTGAGCTGGAAGTAACTGCTATGCAAATGACAACCCAAAACCATGACGTTCGACGTCTGTTGGTACAACGATCATAACTCTTGCATCCGAGCTTCGATTGGAATGATTCAAAATGTTATGGAAAGCTAAGACGATTCTCTTCAATGTAAGCTAAGTTCCAAACCAAGAACATGAAGTAAATATGAAAGCCCAAATGATGTCCGGTTTGCATTTCTTTGCGTTTTCTTTGTTTTTCCTTACCAATAGTCGCTCACACCGCTCCCAAACGTATAACCTAAAAAATGAACACAAAATGCATGAAAAGTAACTAAGACACATAAATATAAGCAACTAATTCAAGTAAAAGATACCGGATAAGTGTATATAAAATCCACTTATCATATATCATCTGCATAATGTTTATTTTTATTAAATCAATAATTGAGACGACAAAGTTATTCATATTATTATTTGTAATATTGACAATGTCTAGAAAGTTCTGTCGAGGAGAGGTTTTGGTCACCTAATTACGCATCAATAGGGAGAAATCCTTATCGGAAAGCCCCATCTTTCCTTGGAATGATCTGGTTGTTAAATATTATGAGTTATAATATTAACGATAAATAATTGTTAATAGATTAAAATGTGTTTATTAAAGATAAGTGATTTGTGGTAAATATTTATTCAATTTTTGATATAAATAAAGGGGTTTGTTATGAGGTATTTGTTATAAGTTTGGCTTATTATTCCATGAGGAGATGTGCTAATTTTTCAGACCGTTGGTTGAAGTTATAATAATAAATCAATATGGATCGTTGGTTTAAATTTTTAATAGTAAATCAGTATGGACCGTTGCTTTAAGTTTTAATAGTAAATCAATATGGACCGTCCGTTTAAAAGTGAATTAATCTGGGCCATTCATGAATTAGTTACTATTCAATCCTTTTTTCTATAAATAGAAGCTCATTCCTTCATTATTTCTTACGAATTCACTAAAACTCTAAAGAGAGAAACTATAGAGAAAAAGAAGAAGAGTATTCTGCTACTACCCTACTTCAGTATTCACTCTTCTATTAAGGTAAGGGGTATTAATTCTTTCGTATTCATGAAGAGAGTTATTTTCTTTCAATACTTGTAAGGGTTGTTATTCCATTCTTTATTATTCTGTGGGAATAACCTGTCTACGCGGACTACCGCATGCATGGTGAAATCTTTTGTTATTAAATTCTTTATTAGTATGTGGGAATAACCTGTCTACGCGGACTACCACATGCATGGAGAAATCTTTTGTTATTCAATTCTTTATTATTCTGTGGGAATAACATGTCAACGCGGACTACCGCATGACGGGTGAAAATCCACTTGCAGTTTCGTATATTATTTCTTTTCATATTCTTAAATCTAAACTTATATGGTAAGTATTGCTTCTATAATTCCTGAAATTAGTGAAATATCCTTGATTTTTGCACTTTATCCAGTATCGTTTCATTGGAATATTGATATGAACTTTCTTATTAAATATCAATATTTTCACCTGGGGTATTATTCACGGGTTACTATTCACTCAATTACTATTAACTCGAGGATTTGGGGTACTTTTTATACTAAGTTACTATTCACGGGTTACTATTCACTCGGGTACTATTCACTCGAGTATTAATCACTCGGGTATTCGGGGCATTTTTCATGACGGGGTACTATTCACGGGGTACTAATACCGAAGTACTATTCACGGCAAAAATTGATTTCTTTTATGTCCAAGATTATTTTTGATACATGAATATTATTCTTGAATTTTACTCCATAAAAAAGTATCATGTTGACAATTTGGATATTTTTAAACTCTGGATAAATTTAAAGTCTTTAATATTTATCCTTGATCTCGTTTGATTGAATTCTTATATCATTGTCATCATCCTCATGCTTATATTTTGATAAAGGTTATATGTGGCTTACGTGCATAGATGTACTATTGATTGGTATGATTATGACTAGAGATTATTCAGTATAATCATGACCGTAATGTTACAAATGATGTGATAAAAGTCCTCATTGGCCCGTAGTGCATTGATGGACATATGTTGGTATGATCATAACCATGCATTATCTTCGGCCAAGGGTACAAAGATTAATTGTTATTTGGCATGATCATTACCATTGGTGAAAACATGAATATCCTTGGCCCGTAGTGCATGGATAATTCGTGGTCGTGATACTAATGAATATCCTTGGCCCGTAGTGCATGGATAATTCATGGATGTGATACTAACGAATATCCTTGGCCGTAGTGCATGGATAATTCAGTGATGTATTAAGCTGAGTCTCAGCGATAAAATATTGATAATAAACTTTTAATTCGTAGAAGATAGTAGATATCATGCTCTACTTGACTCTTCTAAAATAAAGTTGTATGTCTTTGGACTGTAGTGCAAAGATGAACTGTTAATGAATATCTTTGGCCCGTAGTGCAAAGATGAATTTATTAGTATGATTATGAACAGGAACTGTGATTTGGTATAACCATGATCTTTGATGTTTCACGTAAAGACATGTGATGAAAATTATCTTCGTCCTGGGTGCGAAGAGGATTTAGAATCACAATTATAATTATGAGTTATTCACATGATTGTGGACAAGAACTATTGATTGATGATACAGGGATAAAACATTGTTGGTGGAATTTTAACATGGAGAAGATAATAGACTTTATGGTCTATTTGACTCTTCTAATGGATTGCTCGTTCCACTGCCACTATGGTTGAAAAGTTTTATCATCTACCATATTTTCTAAATCTACGATTTATTCTTGTGAAGGCTATTGATAATTTAATTATCTTTAGTCATGATATTCTTTACTGGGCTAGTTGTGCTCACCCTTTTGCTTCACAATTCCTTGCAGGTAATAAAAGTGTAGCTGGGTCGAGCGGGGGTAACATGGGAATAAAACGGTGGTCGATAGCTGTTGAGGTTTCCCTAAAATAGTATGAAAATAATTTTATTGAGAATTTTAGATAAGTGTGTCGTATTTTTATATGTCTTTAACCGTTGATTTTGGTGAATCGAATAGGGTGAGGTGAACCCAACTAACTTTGGAAGGGTGTTTTGCCACTATCATACAAGATGTCTAATGACCTACGACTTCATATTATCATAAGACATGGTTGTGCACATCCACTTACTTATTATATCTACGAGAACTACCTATATGATTTCGTAGTTTGGTTGAAATATAATTCTCAATTTGAGATAATGGAGATAAATATATGTCAAGAGAAGACTCACCATTGGAAAGAACATGATAGTAATCTTCTCATTTTTCTTTGGGGTCTATTAGATTGACGGGATAATTCTCGAGTCATATGATATCTATCATAACTTAGATGCATGGCCTCCCATGTACGAAGGTTTCCTTGAGCATTTTCTAAAGATTTTAATTTCTAAAACAGTTATTGAATGTACTTTTATGTAAAGTACCATTGTAAGGTGTTGTGGTCAAGACACCATGAGAGTTATATATATATATATATATATATATATATATATATATGTGTGTGTGTGTGTGTGTGTGTGTGTGTGTATTAAAAATCACAGCTTATGTGTTGTTGTACTCTGCACGACAGTTCAACAGATGTATAAATGAAGTTTGTATTTGATTTATGTAGTGTGATATCTGGCGACTCAGAATATGTGATGTATAGCTATTTTGGGGGCGTCACAAAAATCTCCTGTCTAGGTTAAATTCCATAACATCCCCATGTCTTATTGGTCTTTAGTTGGGCTTAGTTACCTTACTAGTGGGGTTGGTGTGCCACCGTGTGTGGATAAGATCACAGAAAAATTAGAACCTATGAATTTTCTAGAATTTGTGTTGAAATAACACCTTCTTCAGCTTAGCCTAGCTCTCTGGAAGTGGTTGTTCTTGATGAGGAAACAAATTCTAAAAAAATTGTTAACGTCAAAGTGGAGTACCAAAATAGACCCCAAATCTGTTCTCACTGTAAAACTTTTGGGCACTCTCTTCTCCGTTGTCCTAAAGCAAACTAAAAATGGCTGCCTAAAGTCCAAAAATCTTTTGAAGATTCATTGGCTATTGCCCCTATAGCTTCTTTATCTTTTCCTGTTATCCAAAAGTCCTTTACTGATACTGATACTACCTCCGAAAATTGGAGTTTGGTGGCTAAAGGCCCAAAACAACATGTTCCTTATAATGATCCCTCTTTGGTTGGTAATTCCAATGTTTTCAAGCCTATTGCTGCAGCTGGGGAGGTTATGGAGGGCATTTTCGACACTGACTTCTCCCCTTCTCCAAATCCTCTTGTGGGAAAGCTAAAAATGATTGATGAAAAGGCAGGTCGTGATCTTAAGGCGAAAGCTCTAGCTGGTTTGGAACTTGGCTAGTCTTCAAAGAAAAAGATCAAAGGAGGGGGGAGGCCTGCCCCACCATAACCTTAAAATATTTTATGGTTAATTTTTTGCTCTATGAATATTAGAGGTGTAAATATGAAGTCCAAGCATGATAGTGTCCTTGCTCTTTTGTATAAGTATAGAATTTTTTTTGTTGGCCTAGTTGTGACTAGAGTCAAATGCCCAAAAGCCAATACTATTTCCAAAACCATATGTAGTAAATGGAAATGACAGATTAATTATGAGCATCATGTGAATGGGATAATCTGGGTTGGTTGGGACCTTTCGCTTTGGACTGTAAATATTATTTCTAAATCTTCTCAATATATGCATTGTTTAGTTTTATCTGCTGCCTCTTCAAAGCAGTTCTTTGTCACTTTTGTTTATGGTTTAAATACTCCCTTTGAGAGGAAAGCTCTTTGGATGGATCTTCGTTCCTTATGTCAATCTATAAATCTGCCTTGGTGTCTGCTAAGGTATTTTAACGAAGTTATGTCTGTTACTAAAATTTTGGGAGGTGTTGAATCCTGGAATGGGGGTATGCAAGATTTCCCGGACTGTTATACTGATCTGCTCTTGTCTGATCTTCGTGCGGTTGGGCCAATGCACACTTGGTGGAATTCTAGTGACACTAAACCCCAATTCAAAAAGCTTGATATGGTTATGGTTAACTGTGATTGGTTGCATCAGTTCCATGATTCTCAGGTTATGTTCACTCGTTGTGATCTTTCGGATCATTGTCCAACGGTGGTACAAACTGGTATAGTCTTGCCTAGAGTTCCCAAACCTTTCCAATTTTTTAACTTCCTGGGCGAGCTTGGAAACTTTCATGAGGTTGTTCAGTCTTCTTGGAATATCTTTATCCCTGGGGATCCTCTTCAGGCTTTAGCTGGTAAGCTTAGGTCGGTCAAACAAACTCTTTCCTCTCTAAACAAAGACAAAGGTAATCTTACATCAAATGTGGATGAGGTTAGAGCCATCCTTCATGATACTCAGAATGCTATTTCCTCTTATCCCACTGATATTTCTCTTCTAAAGGCTCAAAGGCTTCATTCTGAAAATTTGTGGTTTACCCTTAGCTGTGAAGAGAAGTTACTTAAGCGAAAATCTAGAGTCTAATGGCTTAAGGACGGGGATAAAAACTCAGGCTACTTTTATAATCAAATTAAGAACATATAGAATCAAAACAAAATTATTGCTATCGAAAATGAGGTAGGAATTCTATGTATCGGACAAAAGGATATTCAAAATATTACGGTTGACCACTTTCGTTCCATGTTAGGTTCTCCTTCTATGGCGGGGGAGTCCTAATTACTGGACCTTGCTGCTCCTATATTTGTTTCTGATCTTCAATCCTCTTTGATTGAGAGAGACATCTCTGATCTTGAAATCCTGACAATTTTGAAGTCTATGAAGAAAAGCAAGAGTCCTGGTCCTGATGGTTTCAATGTGAACTTCTTCCTCCTTGTTTGGGACATTGTTGGTAGCGAATTTACTTTGGCCATCCAATCTTTTTTCAAAAAGGGTTGCCTTCTTCGGGGA
Source organism: Panax quinquefolius (assembly GCA_020205615.1). Lineage (NCBI taxonomy): Eukaryota > Viridiplantae > Streptophyta > Magnoliopsida > Apiales > Araliaceae > Panax > Panax quinquefolius. The sequence continues at coordinate 57,779 of JAINUW010000172.1, read as the reverse complement.
ACTAATTCTACTTCCATTGCTCTTGTCCCTAAGGTGCTTAATCCTACTTCTATGACTGATTATAGACCTATCTCTTGCTGTAACATAACTTGTTGTAACACAACTTACAAGTGCATTTCGAAGATTATTATTGTCAGGCTCAAGGGTATCCTCCCTACCTTTATCTCTCCTAGTTAGTATGCCTTTGTTCCGGGCAGGAGGATAGGTGATAATATCATGCTGGCTCAAGAGTTATTCAGGAACTATCATAGGCCCTCTAGCCAATCTAGGTGTGCAATGAAAATTGATCTCCGTAAGGCTTTTGATTCGGTCTCCTGGGATTTCATGCTTGCTGCTCTGCGGCTTTTCAAATTTCCCCCTAAGTTCATTTACTGGATTAAGGCTTGTATTTGTTCTCCTTCTTACTCAGTTAGAGTGAATGGTGCCCTATGTGGGTATTTTAAAGGGACCAAGGGTTTACGTCCAGGGGACCCTCTCTCTCCATATCTTTTTGTTATTTCTATGGAAGTGCTTTCTCTTATTCTATCAAAGGAAATAAGGACTCCTTCTTTCAAGCATCATTGGAAAACTAAGTCTCTTTTATTATCCCACCTATGTTTTACTGATTATTTGCTTATCTTCTATCATGGTGATGCGGATTCGGTCCATGTTTTCAAATATTGTTTGGATCACTTGTCATCCCTCTCAGGTTTACATATAAATGATTCGAAGAGTATGTGTTTTCTCTCCAATGTATCCCCTGCTCTTGCTGAGGTCATTCTCAATATTATGGGTTTTCAAGTGGGACAGTTTCCTGCAAAATTCCTGGGGGTCCCTTTGATCACCTCGAAGCTTAGCCTTGCTGATGATTGCCATCCTCTCTTAGAAAAGGTTAAAACCAAAATTGTTTCGTGGACAAATAAATTTCTTTCTTATGCTGGACGATTGCAACTTATTAAATCGGTTGTTTTTGCTATCCAATCGTATTGGTATGCTCACTTCATTCTACCAGCGTCTGTGCTTAAAGATCTTAAGTACACTATGAGCATATTCTTATGGAAAGGTCCCTCTATGTTGAAGTTTGGGGCCAAAGTTGCATGGAGCAAAATTTCACTTTTGTATTCAGAAGGGGCCTTAGCTATTAAGCAATTGGAGAACTGGAATAAAGCTCTGATTTTTCTACAACTATGGAGAGTGGTAAATCCTAATTCCCAGTCTCTATGGGCTTCATGGGTTAGAGATAATCATTTAAAATCAAACCACTTTTGGGTTTTGAAGATTCCGAATGACTATTCATGGATATAGAGGAAGGTACTGCAGTTGAGATCTCTTGTTATTAAGTATATTCGTTTTCATATTGGTAATGGGGAGAGTAATAGCTTGTGGTTTGATCCTTGGATTAATGCGGCTCCCCTGGCTTCTAGTTCTCATTCTTCTCTGATAATCAATTCTGGTTTGGGCCCAAATGCTACTGTGAGTGGCATTATTAGAAATTCCACTTGGCACCTCCCTTCCTCAAACTATAATGATTGTATTGTCTTTTGGGATTCCTTTGATCTTAATAGGTTATGTGACTCTTCTCGGCCTAATGAGATTTTATGGGACACTACGAAGTCTAATGAGGTTAAAGCCTCTTCTCTTTGGCGCTCGGTAGACAGGTTGGGGTTGTAGTCCTTTGGGACAAGCTAGTGTGGCATAAGGTTTTGATCCCAAGATTTTCTTTTACCATCTGGTTGGCTTTTCACCTTGGGTTGCGTACAATAGACAGGTTGATCAGTTTTGGGATGCTTGTTAACTCTTCTTATGTTCTTTGTTCATCTCAATCAGAAACTTTTGACCACCTATTCTTTCAATGTGATTACTCTTTTAGGGTCCTTATATCTGTTCTTAGACATTGTGGGTGGAGGGGTTTTAGTAGGAGCTGGAGTTCCATAACGGGCTACCTCATTCATTATTCTAGTCCAAATTTTTATCACAGTCTGCTTTATCTTGGGTTCACAGTGGTTGTTTACCGTATTTGGAATGAACAGAATGCAAGGATCTTCAGTCATAAATTTTGCTCTGCTCGGAACCTTGTCTCTGACATTTTACACATACTTAAATGTAAGCTTCATACAAATGTGAAATTCCAAAAAGTTAAAGCAAGATCTAGTTTTAGACATCTTTCTTTAAATAATATTTGAACATGTTATGGGCATGGTATGGACTTAAAGCTGCAGATTGAAAACAGGTTTTGCTATGGATTGCTTTTGGCTGGGTTTGCAGAAATTTGTGGTTCGAGCTCCTGCTGCTGTTTGAGTGGGGTTCTGGCTAGCTGCTGCTGTGGTTTGATTTCCTCGCTTAGTCTTTCCGTCTGCTGAAGTGGTCCTTGGGTTAGGAGCTCCTGCTAGCTATTGTTGTTGAACTGTTTCTCGGCAGTTGTGTGGGCATGAGCTGTTGATGCCTTGAGCTGCATTTTCTACTAGTTTGCTTGCTGGGTTGCTGCAGTTGGTTGACTGGCTTTTCTGTACCTTCCCAGCAGCGGCTAGGTTTTCAAACTGATGATATGTGATGTGCTACTTGCTGAGCTGGGTCGTGTGCTGCTGGTTGCTGGCTGTTGGTTGCACTGGGCGGATGTGCTGGTTTAGCTGCTGAGTGTTGTGCTGGGCAGATGGGATGTCGGCCTGCTCTACTGTGTGCCGTGTTGCTGGGATGCCGTGTTGCTGGGCTGCCGTGTTGCTTGGCTGGTTTGCTAGGGGGCCTAGTAGGGTTGGCTGGTCTATGTTGCTCTGGTGCTATTTTGGCTGCTACCTGCTTCAGATGCTACTGCTGTTGTGGTTTTGAGCAGCTGCAGTCCATCTTCAGTGATCCTTCTGCACCTGGTTTGGTTGTTGTGTGCGCGACATGTGTTGTACTTGGGAGGGTTGTGTGCTGTGTGGGAGGGCTGTTGTTACTACTGTTGCTGATGCTGCTGTGTTGATGTGCTGCTTGCTTGGTTACTTGGTTGCGACTTAAGAAGCTTTCAACTAATTGTGGTGCATCCTAATGCTCTTATCTTAGGTCTGTTGTGCTGGGTATGCAGAAGCTGGTTTGGGTTGGGTGGTTGGGCTGGGCAGTTGCTTTTGTACTTTATTGGGCTGTTCTGCATAATCCCTTTATGGATTGGTTTGCTATGATTATAATATTGCTACAGGTTTGGTTTGCTGTAGTTTGTATTGACTGTTCTCAAGCCAATTTGTTGGTTGGTTATTGTTGTTGCTTTATTCCATGTTAAATCCTTGTATGCTAGTGACTAGCTTGGGTTTACTACTGTCATCATTGGGCATGTCCTATGATGGCTATGGTATACTGATTGGGGTTTGACCCATGTAATTTGTACTTATTCTTTCTTTTTATTCAGTCTAAATTTAGCACCCAAAAAAAATGTAGCAAAAGCTGTCTTTTGCTCCTCCACTACTCTTGCAATAATAATTGCCTTCTCCATCTCCTTCACCCAAGTTTGGGCTTCAATAGGATCAGTGGTTCCCTTAAACTCTGGTGGTCCTACCGCTTTAAAGTCTTTTAAATTTGCCAATCTATTGGCTGGTCAATCTCTTGCTCTTCCTGCTGGTGCTCTATTTTGCATCACTTGAGCTAACATGTAAGACCCCAACTTTTTATGAATAAAATTGAATTTCCTCTATTTATTATTTTGATATAGTAAGGGGTTGATTTGATTAATGTAGTTAGTTATGGGTAAAATACGCAAATATTTTAAATATAAGTGGTTATAAAATACTCATTGTTGTTAGGGAATTTCGTTTGGTCATGGAATATTCTTGTTGTCGGGTAATATTAAATGCACTGTATGACCATTTATTGGGCCCCATAATGTAAAAAAGCGTCGAATGAAGAAAATGACAAATATGAGAGTTTTTTATAAATAACGGCGTAGTTATTCTGAATTATCTTGTTGGAATACCTTGTGGTTAAAGAACAAGAATATGTCTGGCGTGGTTGCCGCAGATGAGTACACGGTATTGCACATTATTTTTTTGGATTATTGATTCTTACGTAAGAAGTCACTACTTAATAATTATTACAGTAATTACTGTTCAATATTTTATTTTATTGATTCAATAATTGCTATGTTGATATTTTTTTATTATTGTTGTTTTAATAATTGTCACTGCAAAGTATTTCCCATTATCAGATCAATAATTCATATTATTTGAATCATATTATTAGATAGCATGTAAGACCCTGGATTTTGTGAATAAAGATTAGTTTTCTCAAAATATTATTTTAGGTATTATGGTGTGGATTTAATATAATGTTATAATTGTAGGTAATATTTATAAATTTTGCAAAGTATGCAAGTTGTCATAAAATATTCGATTGGTCAGAGAATATTCATTTTAAGAGAGAATATTAGTACGACGTCATAATCATTGGTGGACCCCACAACGGGATTATTGTCGAAATTAGAAAACGACATAAATATCTTTTTATAAGAATAACGACGGAAGTTTTACTGTTAAACTGTTGAAATACCCGGTGGTAAAAGTACAGTAATACGCGTGGTTGCATAGTAGCACGCGGTATTGATTACTGATGCTTACGTGAGAAGTCACTCAGTTTATTTCAATTATTGCTACAATAATTTCTGTATAGTATCTCACGTTATTTGATTCAATTATTGTCAATATTTTATATATTATTAAATCAATAATTGAAATGACAAGTTATTCATATTATTATCTACATAATTAACAATGTCTAGAAAGTTCTGTCGAGGAAAGGGGTTTGAACACCTAATTGCTCGCCAATAGGGAGAAATCCTTATTGGAAAGCCCCCTCTTTCCTAGGAACGATCTGGTTGTTAATATTGCGAGTTATAATAACAATGAATAAATGTTGTTAAAAATATTGAGGGGATTTTTATGAAGTTTTGTTGTAAATTTTGGTTCTTTTATGAACTCCCATTTACCCATTTTTCAAAATAATCGGTAGAAATTTATTCTTTATAATAAAGGTGGGGGTCACATGTGGGGGCCACGTGTGGGGCCCACGTGTGGAAGAAATGATTTTGGAAATGGGGGGGGGGGGAAAGAGGTTACGTATAGGGAGGAAGATATATATATATATATATATATATATATATATATATATATATATATATATATATATATATATATGTGTGTGTGTGTGTGTGTGTGTAATGGTATGGTGGTGGGAGAAAGGATAGGTGAAAGTGATATGTGTAAGATGTGTGTATGATAGTGAAAGTGATGTGTGTGTGAGTGGAAAGTGGTGGAAAAGGAGTGAAAGTGATAGGTAGAAGAAATGTGGTGGTGGGAAGAAAAAGAAGAAGAGAAAATGTGTGTGTGTGTGTGTGTGTGTGTGTTTGTAAGATTAATGTGGTGGGTGGTGGAGGATACCCGAGAGAAAAAAAGAGAGAGGAAGTATGTGTGTATATGTGATGGAATGAAAAGGGGGGGGGGGAAGATGTCTCGGGGGGAAGGGCGTGTGTGTGTGTGGTGGAAGATTTGTGTTGGTGGGGGAAAAGAAAATAAAGGAAGAAAATGGGGTGGGGGATAGATGACTTCTAAGGGAGGGAATGTATATATTATATAATTGTGTGAGGTGTGTGTGTATCTGAGGTGTGTGTGTGTGGTGGTGAGTTATATGCATACATATATATGATTAATGCCATACAAGTATAAGGCGTATAGATATATATATATATATATATATATATATATATATATATATATATATATATCATGGACTTACTATTACATTTACATTTACATTTACTATAGTAAAAGTAAAAACATTTTATTTTAAGTAAAAGCAGAAGTAAAGGTAAAAGTATTTTCTTACGTTTACTTTTACTTTAGTAAATTACTTTTACTTAAGTGAATGTTATAGCGAATCCTGAGTGATTCAATAGTAATTTACTTTTCAGACTTATCATGGACTTATCATGGACTTACTCAGATTTATCATGGACTTACTCGACCTATTGATAGAGCTATTCAATTTGCCGATAGATTCCCAGATAAAATTACTTATGTTTCTCTCCAATTCTTCATCAAGTGGTGGGATAAATTTGGTGTTGATAGGATTGTAGGCCAGGTTCAAAAGGAATTTCCCTCTATTCCTATTTCAGTTCTTCCAGTCAGCTCGATTCCGGCCAAAGGATCATCTAGTAAATCAAAACCAACAAAATCTAGCCTTGCTGATTCTTCATGTTTTATTGATATTACCAATGAAAATAAATGTTCAACTGCAGAGTTAAAAATCCTTGTTGATGCTATCCATAAAAGAATTGATAAGTTACATGAAGAGGTAGAAGCTTTAGAATATTCTTCTTCCTCCTCCAAATGCGCTAGTTCCAGTAAAAATGAAGATAAGGAAGATGACATGCACTACAAAAAAAATGGCCATCTGCGACCAATGATATCAGCGACCGCACTATCTGGTCGCTGATAATAGTAATAGCGACCGATATCTGCGACCGATAAGGATTCTCGTCGCTAATATATATCCGCGACCGTATGCGGTCGCTGATCGGTCGCTGAGAAGAATTTCCCCCCAAAAATTTGGTGCGAAACTTTGGCGCGGTAATAAGTTCACTTTATCCTAATATGTTGTTTATAAATTGTAACGACCTTCTTTAGTATTTTTTTTATTTATTTTAAACTATTTAATTGTTCATCTTCCGGCGGACACTTATAAGGGCTTAATGAACGAGCGCTATCCCGAAGGCACCCGCGTCCGTCGATTGATCAAGAATTATGGGAGAGGCGTCCATCGTGAAGAAAAATTATGTCAAAGGCCAAGGACAAAGACGGCGCTTGACCATCGATGGCACAGCAGCGGCTCGCCACCCGGTCTACATACAATCATCAGTATTCCACCTATCATACTCTACTGCTGATTGTGTGAGAGCGATCTCTGTCGAGATCGTGATCTTCTTCAGATATCTTGGCGGGCATCTGCGATCTCTGAGTCCCGATGAGTTGGCGGAGGCGATGGCGGCGGCGGCGGCGGCAGCGGCAACACAACAACGGAGCGCGTATATATATATCGTTTATTGTTTAGCTACATTGTCTTATATGTTTATAGTCTCCGAGTCAATGTCTTACTTATATGTAACATATATGTTCTATTACTTTGATAATTACAGGATCCTAATTTGGATGATCCATGAAGAAATACTTTAGACTTATTTTTTTTAGATTTTTAAAGCCTTGTACTCTTTTTAGATTCATTCTTTGGACAATTGTATTAGTTTATATGGATGTTTACGATATCGATTATATTGTGTTGGAGGAATGTTTTGTATTGTATTGGATGAATGTTTATTCATGGATGAATGTTTTGTATTGTATTGGATGGATGTTAATATGGATGCTTGTATATATATATATATAAGCGTGTTGGGATTGAAAGCGAGTACAAAGCGAGTTATTTTGGGAAATCAATAAAATAGGCAAAAATTTAAAAAAAAAAAGGCATCGGCTGACCGTGATGCGGTCATAAAAATGTATCGGCGATCATTTGAATCTAGCGGCCGTTGCGGTTTAGAGATTATCGATCGACGACGACATGTGTGACACGTCACGCGTGACGAATGACTCAAAGATAAGTTATAATAGCGGCGGTATCGATTACCGCTAATTGCGATCCGCTAATAATTTGAGTCGTTATTGGTGGTGGTGATGTCCTTCCAAATGACCAGATTATCTCGCGATTCGTATCGTGACCGCATACTGATCGTGAGATAGCTATCTCTGACCGTGTCTGCGATCACAACGATGTCTTGATCGCTAATAAGCCTTTTTGTTGTAGTGATGGATCCTTACGGGACTATCAATCTTCAGGATGCTCAAGACCCATTCACCTGACGTCTCAATCACTTGCACCTGCTCCTACAGCCTTAGTCAAAAGATATTCCTACTTTTTCACTAAAGGCAGCCCATAGTCACATTCACCTGCCCTTGCAGCCACTTAGTCAAAAAGATGCGTCAATTTTTCCACCGAAAGCAGTTTTTACCACATGGTTCAGTCTAAAGTTGCCAAAAGCGTCCATGCATAGTAAAAAAAGTCGAAGACTATTTTCTTTGTTCATCAATAGTAAATATTGTCTGTAATAATTCACTTTTTGTAATAGTAACTTTGTAATAGTTCTTTCCTTATTCTATAAAAGGAACTTGAACTCAGTTAACAAGATAGACTTTAAAAGACTCAGAGTTCCTTCTCTGACGAATCTTTGGACTCTCTCCCTTTTCTCTTCTTCTACATTTCTAATGTTCTGAGTTAATTGTAAGTCACCTTTTATTTTGTATTGTACATATTTTCATTGTATAATTTTTGTAATTCAATTGTGTTTGTTTGCACCACTTTGCTCTTATCTTCATCTTATATCTCCACTTCCGCCCCCAAATGGTATCAGAGCCAAGTTGTATTGTTGTTTCTAATTGCTGAGTAAGATCTTTTCAATCAACAATTCTTTTCTTCTTTCAAAACCACTTTCTTTTCATTATTCTAAAGTCACCTAACTTACCTGTAGTCCACCTAGTTCGTGTCTAACCTTTTGCAAGTCTCTTGGGTGAGCAGTGTCGGGTTATAGAACATAGGTATGAGTCTACTTAGGGTAAAAGGGTTTGCATGAACGAATGATGAGTAAGAATTATTTTTGAAACTAGTAAAGATGAGTCGATTATTTAGATCTAACTCCTCAATTAGTAACCGGTCAGCTTTGCCCCCAGTTGCAGACATAGTCAACCAAGAAGAACACAGTTATGAAAACATCAGTCAAGTTTTCCAATTAGTTTCTCCTAGAGAAATTTAACATTCAACTTTTTTAGATAATTTCAAAACTGATTATAAAGTTAAAACAGTTGAAAACGTTTATGCCATTAACAAAGAATATGAAAATTGAAGTCTTTTATCCCCTGATGTTATTAAAAACATAGGAAAAAGGGTTATAATTTTATTCATATTGGACTTGTTCAAGTTATAGTTAAACCACTTAACATTAAAGGTATTAAATTCAAGTATCTACCTCTGTCTTTGAGATGCTAGATTTTTGAATTATCATCCAAGTATCATTGGAATTATGGAATCAAGTCTGCATAATGGTCCTATTCATTTCAATTGCTTTCCTGATTTCACTTTAAGCCTGAGTGACCACAATTTATTAAAGGCTCTAACACTAACATTAAAACTGTGGGTGAGATAACTCAAATGATTGAAGGTTCTCAACCTCTTGGTTTGATTTATAGGATTTATTAAAAGACCATGAAAACTAACTTAAATGTTCATGCTCTTAATAAAAGTCCTAAAGATCAAACTGTTTTAATCCAAAGTTCAACTAATGATGTTAATGTTCAGATCCCGAGAACTATCCTCTAGAAAGATATTACGCTACCTAGTCAATGGACTTTACCCAGTGAAATACCTCAACAACCTATAGTTAACAACTTATTAAACATAGAAAATGTTAGAAAATTTTCTGATGGAACTGTAAAAATAAGTTTCGAACGCACTAGAAGACCAGTTATTATAGAAGATTTTACTAGTTCTTTAGCACCTTCAGTTCATACTCGAAGGGACATTGAAGTACTCAGTAACCCTTCTATTAGGGATATAAAATTAAAAGGTATCCTTAATCAAGGTCAAACTAGTCATCCTTGTTATACTCAGAATGATCCTATTGAAGAAGAGGGCTCTTCTTCTCCAACGTCTTCAGAGTTTCCTACTCAATCTGATTTTGATGCTCCTATTAATAAACAATTAAGAGTCATTAAAAAAGAATTTGAATTAGATTGGGATATTCTTGTTGAGGATTTTAATTCCAAATCTAATAAAGAAAAAAGACATTTATTTAGGTCTAATCACCCTACTGAGAACGAACGTGATAAAATTGTAAATAGATGGAAGAGATTTATTAAAAATGAAGAAATAAACATTACTTTTTACGATTGGTATGATCAATATCAAGGTAAATGTAATGTTATAACTAAAACACAATGGATTAAAGAAGATAAATCAAAGGTTTCCTCTTGTCATCCTCCATTAGAGACTGTTCTTATTCCAGTAAAAAACACTTCATTTATTGCCAGTCCTTCCAAGATTTCTGATGGCAATAAAGATGATAACAAAATTATTGAACAAAACAATTTTGCAAATCAATATCTAGCAACCTTAGGAAATCAGCTAGATAAAATAGAAGAAACAGTTGTTAAAAATCCTGATTCAAAAATTGTTCATCCTTTATTTAAATTACCAGAAAATAGATATAAATTAGGCTTACCTAATAAAGATAATGAGCTTACCCAGGTTATTGATAAGTTATTTAAGAAACTAAAAATTGAAACCAGTACAAGCGGCACTATAGCTCTTATTGGTCAAGTTTAATCTGATAATGAAAACGATAGTCCTTCTGATCAGTCTGATTCAGTTACTGATATAAATGATCAATTGAAAAAATTAACTGTTAATAACACTAGTATTACCAGGAATTGGTATTCTAGACCTACTCCTCCAGATCTACAGTTCGAAGAGAGAAATCTAGACAAACAGTTCTATGTGTCCTCTAATAAGATTTATGAATGGAACATTGATGGATTTAGTGAACAAGAAATTTTAAATAAATTAAATCATATGTCCATGGTAGCTAATAGCTATATTACTAAATTCAACAACCTATCCCAACCAGATATTGTTGAATTAATAGCTAGTGGATTTACTGGTATTCTTAGGTCTTGGTGGGAAAAATATCTCACAGAAGACACTAGGTTATCGATAATCCATGTTGTTCAAATGGATGATGACGGCAATCCCATCTTCGATGAAGATGCTGGTATTGGTCTGCTTGATGGAGTTAATACTTTAATATTTACTATCATTAAACACTTTGTTGGAACCCCTAGTAACATTACTGAAAGAATTCACGATCAATTAAGTAACCTCACATGTCCCAGTCTAAGTGATTTTAGATGGTACAAAGATGTGTTTACTTCCCGAGTTATGTTGCAGAATGATAGCAATAAACCATTTTGGAAAGAAAAATTCATGAACGGTTTACCTTCTTTATTTGCACATAAAGTTCGTGAAGAGTTAAGCAAAAATTTAGGTTACATTTATTATGATAATCTTACCTATGGTGATATTATAAGTAATATTCAAAAGATTGGTTTAAAGATGTGTATTGATTTTAAATTAGCTAAACAAGCCGGTAAAAATAAGAATAAAGCCAAATATGAGTTAGGGATTTTTTGCGAACAATATGGTTTACCCCCTGTAGCTCCCTCTAGAAGAAAGCTCAGGCATAAACATATTGAGTCCCGTAAGAGTCATAAACATCATAAAAGAAAACATAATAAAAAAAAATAAAAATCAAGATATTTACTATACTAAACCAAAAACTAGTAAAAAATCAACTAAAAAACCCAAAAGGTTTGATAAAAGTAAAATTGTTTGCCACAATTGTGGGCAGAAAGGGAACTACAAGAGTTAGTGTAAAATCAAGCAGAAGTTATCTCAGCTAAATGTTTCTGTTGAAGATACTGAACAACTATTAGAATTAATGAGAATAGAGAACAATGTCAGTAATGATGAAGGTTCTGATATTCCTTATTCTTCTAATAATAGTACCGGCAACGAGGATTCAAATAGTGATAATGAAGTTACTATATGTGCTGAGAATTGTAATGAAAGTTGCTGTCTTAAAAGATTAAATGTAATTACCAAAGATGATGAAGAGAGCTCTTTGTTAATTGATTTAATTAGTAAAATTATTGACCCTGAATTAAAAGTTCAATATACAAAACTGTTGAAAGATTTGTTAATCAAAGATAAAGGAGTTAAAGACAAGATTTTTAAATAAAACTCTTGAAAGATTTAAATCTCAAAATAGGTATACATCACCCATCTTGAGTCGCCAATACATGGTACATAATTTAAATACAAACTTCTTTTATACAATACGACAAAACGTGGTGAGAGTTTTAACACGAATATTGTCTCGTAGAGAGTATATACAAACTCAAATAAAGTCCTCATTATAATTATTATCACACTATTTCATATAATAGTGAGGACTACTATAGCAACCTATCTCGGACCATCACTCCGCTCCCCGACTAGTCCCAACTATATTCTCATTTTCAAGAGAACAATGAAAAGCAAAAGGGTGAGCTCAACTAGCCCAAGAAAAAATATTATGACTAAGATAATGCAGAATAAATTATCGTTAGCCTTCAACAAAAGTTAAAAACTAATAAAATATAATAAACATCAAGTTTAATCTGCAATGAACAAGCAATCCATTAGAAGAGTCAAGTAGAGCATGATATCTACTATCTTCTATGATTTAAAAAGTTTATCATCAATTTTATCATTTGACTCAACAATAATAAATAATCCATCATCGAATCATCCATCCATGCACTACGGCCAAGGATATTCATTAGTATCACCACATGGTCCATGATCATATTCATTCATCAATGGTCATGATCATGCCAACAACTGCCATCAATGCACTACGGGCCAATGAGGACTTTTACCACATCATTTGTAACATTACGGTCATGATTATACCGAATAATCCTCGGTCATAATCATACCAATCAATCAATCCATCTATATGCACTACTACCAAAGATGACTTTCATCATAATATAAGCATGAGGATGATGACAATGATATAAGAATTCAATTAAATGAAAGCAAAGGATAAATTTTAAAGATTTATAATTTAATTTATCCGAGAATTCAATAATGTCCAAATTGTCAACATGATACTTTGCTTTGTGGAGTAAAATTCAAGAATAATATTGTATCAAAAAATAATTTGGATGAAAAAAAAATTAATTTTTTGTAATATTACCATGAATAGTACCCGTGAATAGTACCGAGTGAATAGTACCCGTGAATAGTAATTTGGGAATAGTAATCCGTGAATAGTACTCACGACATGAAAAAAGATTAAAATTTATCAAGAATGCTCGAATAATATTTCCATGAAAAGATACTTTGGATGAAGCGCAAAATATCAAGGATATTCTACTAATTTCATGGAGTATAGAAGCAATACTTAACAACATAAGTGTAGAATTAGAAATATGAAATGAAATAATATTACTTACATACTACAGAGTATGGAAGAAAATATTATTTCATACTTAATATTGAACAAAAATAATATCCTTACTTAAAAAAAAAAAAATAATAATCCCTTAATAGTAGTAGATATTCTTGAAAAAAAACTTTCGAAATAGTCTACAGTAAAGCTTCCTATAACTCTTCTTCTTTACTCTCTCTATTATCTCTCTAAGAATTCTTCTCTTGTGATTTTCAATTCTAAATAATTGGTTAGAATGAAAGAAGAATTAAGCTTCTATTTATAGAAGATTTCTATGCTTAAATATTTAAATAATTAAAAGTCAAAAATTTGATTTAATTGAAAAAAAGTAATTAAAAATTAAAAAAAATAAAAAGTGGTTTGACATCTAAAATGAAACAACAAGTGGTTAAATATATTTATAAAATATAAAATAATTCAATTATTATATAATATATATAATAATATATATATAAAATATATAATTTTTAAATACTATATATAATATAATATATATCATATATATTAATATATATATATATAATATATTATTATAAAATAATTATATATATATAAATATATATACATAATATATATATATAAATAAATATTATTAATATATTATTCATAATGCAATTTATAAATATATAATCAAATAATAATAAAAATTTATTTTATCTTCAATCAACACATAATTAATCTTTCAACAATTATTCATCATTATATTATAATATTATAATTCATATATTAACAACCAGATCATTCCCGGAAAAGAGGGGGCTTTCGATAAGGATTTCTCCTTATTAGGCAGCAATTAGGTGACCAAACCTCTCCTCGATGTAACTTTCTAGACATCAATCAATATTGCAAATAATAATATGAATAACTTTGTCGTCTCAATTATTGATTTAATAATATAAAATATTATGCATATGATATTGATAATAATAAATCAATAATAATAGATATTATGCATGCAATTATTATATAGCAATAATTGAGTATAACCGAGTGACTTCTCACGTAAGCATCAATAATCAATATCGTATAATACTACTACTACTAACCACCACGCGTATTATTTTTTTACCACCGGGTTTTTCAATGCTTAACGGTAAAACTTTTGCCGTTATTTTTATAAAAATATTTTTTTCGTTTTTTAACTCCGACAATAATTCATTGTTGTGGGGTCCACCAATGATTGTGCCATCGTATTTAATATTCCCCTCATAAAAAAGAATATTCCCCAACCAATCGAATATTTTATAACAACTTTCTTACTTTTTGCAAAATTTATAAATATTACCCACAACTATAACATTATATCAAATCCACACCATAATATTCAAAATGATATTTAGAGAAAAATAATCTTTATTTATAAAAAAGTTGGGTCTTACAACCTCCCCTTCTTATGAAATTTCATCCTCGAAATTAGGGTACATACACGGTATGTCGAAGAGGTGAGGTGAGATACCTTGATTTCATTTCGATTCTAACTCCCGTGTCATTTCCTCAACATCGTGGTTTCTCCACAAAACTTTGACTTGAGGTATAACCTTGGAGCGTAGAATATGTTCCTTCTTATCCAAGATTTTAACAGTACCTCTTCATACGTTAAATCTTCCGCTATCTCGTCCCGGTTCTAACTCAATAATGTGGTTCGGGTCTTCCACATATTTACGTAACATGGATATGTGAAAAATGTTATGAACACGAGACATACTTGGCGGTAAGCGAGTCTATAAGCCACAGTTCCTACTCGATCGAGGATTTTAAATGGGCCAATGAATCGAGGATTGAGCTTTCCTCTCTTTCCAAATCTTGTAACTCCTTTCCATGGAGCAACACGTAACAACACATGATCTCCAACATTGAATTCCACGTCCTTTCGATGAAGATCAACATAACTCTTTTTTTGTCGATCTTGTGAGGTTTTATACGTTGTCGGATCATTTTGAATCTTTTCGTAGTCATACATACCAATTCCGGTCCCAACAACGTTTGCTTCACCCACCTCATCCCAAAGATACCGAGAACGACACTTTCTTCCATACAACGCCTCAAATGGAGCCATGCCAATACTTGCTTGATAACTGTTGTTGTTGGAGAATTCCACACAATGGCAAGAACTTGTCCCAACTTCCTTTGAAGTCAAGGACACAGAGTCTTAATAGATCTTCAAGAGTTTGAATAGTCCTCTCCGATCGCCCGTCCGCTCTGAGGATGATATATATAACTAAATCGTAAATCCGCGCCCATAGCTTTTTGCAAAACTAACCCAAAATCGTGAAGTGAATCTTGGGTCTCGATCGTAAACTATGGATACTTGGCATACCATGCGCCTTACAATCTCATTTATGTATATATGATACAAGACGTTCAAGTGTATAAGTTTCTCGATATAGGTAAAAAATGAGCGACTTGGTCAATCTATCAACAATGACCCAAATTGCATCTATGCCTTGAGAAACCTTGGGAAGACCAATAACAAAATCCATGGTAATGTGCTCCCACTTCCATTCTAAATTTCAAGTGGTTGCAATGGACCTTTTGGCACTTGATGCTCCGCCTTTGACTCGTTGACAAGTTAGACACCTTGAGATAAACTCTACTATCTCTCTCTTCATATTGCTCCACCAAAAAATGTATGTCAAGATCACGATACATTTTTTGTACTCCCGAGATGGTTTGCAAATGGTGTGTTGTGCGCCTCCATCATGATTTTATACTTTAAATCGTGGTCGTTAGAACACAAAGTCCGAGTTGACTCAAGTATTCCTTCTTCATCGATTCTTGCTTCCTGAATAGCACCTTCTTTTTTCTTTCTTCTTCATACGCATCGCGCACTCCGTGTCCGTAGCTTGAGCAACTTTAACTTTATCGATTAAAGTCGGTTCTACTCAGATATTTGCCATCATCACGTGGGTCCCTGAGTCTTTAACTCTATCTCCATCCTTTGTAAGTCATACAAAATGGGCCTTTGCGTTGACAATATCGCACTCATACCAAGATATGATCTTCTACTCAATGCGTCGCCTACCACGTTCTCTTTTCAGGATGGTATATGAATGGTATGATCATAATCTTTCAATTCAGTTTCAAGCCAACGTCGTTGTCGCATGTTGAGTTCCTTTTGGTGAAGAAATATTTGAGGCTTTTATGATCCGTAAAGATCTCCACTTTCTCCTCCCCATATACGTAATGCCTCCAAATTTTAAGTGCAAAAAACAACGCTAACTCTAGATCATGAGTAGGATAATTCCTCTCATATTCTTTGAGTTATCGTGAGGCATAGGCTATGACTTTCCCATGTTGCATGAGAACACATCCTAACCCTTTTTTCCTCAAGCATCATCAGAGATGACAAATCCCTCCGAACCGGATGGTATTGTCGTAACAAAAATTTGAAATGAGTCTCCTCTTGAGTTCTTGAAAACTCTTCTCATTTTCTCGCTCCAACCGAATTTTGTATCTTTCGAGTCACCGAGTTAATGGAGTAGCGATTCGAGAAAATCCTTCCACGAATCTCCGATAATAACCAATAAGCCCCCGTAGCTAAGCTACGATCTGCATTCGATTTAGGTTGCTTCTCCCACTTTGAATTGCTTCAATCTTTTGTTGGTCAACAGATATTCCATGATTTGATATCACGTGCCCAAGGAATGCTACTTCCTCGCCGCCGACTCGCATTTCTTTCTTCAACTTGGCATATAGCTTGTTTTCACGAAGCTTTTGGAGTATCGACCTCAAGTGTTGCTTTCATGATCTTCACGGCTTTTTGGAGTATATGAGGATGTCATCAATAAAGACAACCACAAAATGATCCAAATATTCCTTGAATACTCGGTTCATCATATCCATGAAGGCAGCAGGAGCATTAGTTAATCCAAAAGACATGACTAGGAATTCGTAATGCCCGTATCGAGTTCTGAAAGCAGTCTTTAGAATGTCATCAGTTTTAATCTTTAATTGATTATATCTGGAATGAAGATCGATCTTTGAAAAGAATTTGGCGCCTTGCAACTGGTCAAACAGATCATCAATTCGAGGTAATGGGTACCTATTTTTGATGGTGACATGATTCAACTCCCGATAATCAATACAAAGTCGCATACTTCCATCTTTCTTCTTCACGAATAGAATAGGAGCACCCCAAGGAGACGTACTAGGACGAATGAAACCGATGTCTAACAATTCCTGCAGTTGGGTTTTAACTCCTGAAGTTCAATAGAGCCATTCGATATGGGGCTTTGAAATGGGTTTTGTATCGGGTTCAAGGTCGATACAAAATTCAATTTCACGCCTGGGGTAGGCCAGAAGTTCTTCGGGGAATACGTCAGGAAATTTATTAACAATAGAAATATCATTCAAAATTGACGTATTTTTGTTTAAATCCGTGACATGAGCTAAGAAAGCTTGACATCCATTTTTCAATAAACGAATAGCTTTATGGCTTGATATGACAGTGATTGATTTTAATGGTTTGGTTGCTTGAATTCGCATAATAGGTTGGTTAGGAATATGAAAGCTAACAACCTTACGAAAAATAATCAATTTTTGCATGATGAGTAGTTAACCAATCAATCCCTAAAATCACATCAAATGCAAGTATTTTTAAAGAAATAAGATCGACAGTAATGTGAGGTTACCGATTTGAATCAAACAAGACTTATAAACAAAGGGATGTAATGAAGGTTT
>JAINUW010000172.1:0-35000 GCA_020205615.1 Panax quinquefolius | reverse complement strand
ACATTTGATGCTTATAAAGAAAATTGAACAATATTGTTTTGTTGTGTCACCACAAGGATGATATTTTTTTTTTTGAATATATGGAGTGCTAGGTCGACTTAACTTGATAATTTTGATTCTGGATGTGCCACCACTGATCAAAATAATAATCTAAGAGGCAAAAAGAAAGGAGTTGCATATAGTTGATGTAATTGACAAAAGTTGTCTACCTATTTATTTATATATAGTTTGTTGTGTCACCACAAGGCTATATACATTTTTGAAATGGGATCCTTATTCTCACTAGCAAATCTTTTAATTAGATTTTGCCGAACTATATAAGTGAGGGTAATATAGTTTGAAGAAAATAGTGGGAGATACCAATTTAAAACAAGACCTAAATTTATTTTGGTAATTAATAAAAGAATGTATGTTAAAATGTTGTTAATTACAAATTCATTTACGTAATTTTACAATGTCTAAAATTACTATCATCAATGAAGCATATTAGATGCTAAATTAACCAAATCAATTAAACGGATTGGTTAAGGAATTTGAGAATAGTTCTCATAAATGAAAAGCTATCTTATGTCCTTAATACGCCTATCCTCGCAATGGTTGCGCATAATGCCTCCGAGGAAGAGATTGCTACTTTTAGAAAGTGGCAAGATGATGCACTTGCTCAATGCATCATGCTCAGATCCACGAGTAACGAGCTTCAAATACAAAGATGAAACTATGGATGCTCCTACTATATTCCCCGCACATCAAGTAGTTGATGGTGAGGAAAGTAGGAGGACCGATAGATATCGATATCTAAGGAGCTCTTCCGATCTAGAATGGCCAATGGCACTATAAAGATGATGCATAAAAAGTTCTTAACATAATCAATTTGATTGATCAATTAGACAACCGTTTTGTCATGGATGGAGAGTTGAGCCAAGATTTGATCTTGCACTCACTCCCTGACTCCTTTCACAATTGTTGTGAATTTTTCATATAAAAAGCTAGATATCGCCTTCACCGATTTGCTTAACATGTTGAAAAATGTCGAGAGTCACTTTCCAACCAAGAAAGACCAAGTCTTACCGGTAGGGGCCAAAGGATCTTCCTAAAAGAAGAACGATTCAAAGAAGGTAAATAGAAAGGCAAAAACAAAGGATAATAAGAACAAAAAAATCGATACACGGATAGAAAGGAGTTTGCTTCCACCGCAATAAGCCCGACACTGAAAGAAACTCAAGAAGCATCTTGCAGAGGCTAACCAAAGAAGCTTAGTGAAGTTTCTACATAAATACAAATTTGTTCATGATTTAAAATAAATTTTTCTTTAAGTCAAGGTTCTACTTGGGTATTGATACCGACTTTGGTTATCATAAATATAGATTTATGAAGGACCAAGCAGTAAGTAGAAAGCTAAACAAATATAAGTAATCCTATGTGTGGAAATGTAGCAAAGGTTGCCATATTAGCCATAGAAACTTATAGTTTAGCAATGCCTACGGCAAATCTATTAAGTCAATAAGTTGTTATTGTATTCCAGCTTCTTGTTAAAAATATTATTTCCATTTTATTGTTGGACAATGAAATCTTTGGTATTATAATTAAGAACAATTGTTGTTCTATTTATAATAATAATGTTTTGTATAGAACCGAATATTACTTAATAAATTTTGTATACTGACTTACGTGAAAAATAATTTTGCATATTGAACAAACTAGTATAAGAAAAGGAGATGATCATTCAAAGAGTCAATGTGTGTATTTGTTGAATACAAGTGTGAATTATTTGAAAGGTTCAAAGAATTCGTAAGTGAAACAAATTGACAAAGTATTAAGATTCTTTGATTAGATCAAGGAATAAATACTTGTGCAATAAGTTTCTAGATCATCTCAAATGGTTTTCATAATGGACACCTCCTCGATACGCAATAATTGATTGATGTATCCGAATGGAAAATCGTACCTTGTTGGACATGGTGCGGTCCATAATGATTTTACCGACATTCCAAAGATCCTTCTAGGGTCATGTCCTAGAAATGGTCAGATATCTACAAAAAAAGGTAACCTCAAAATCCACCCCAAGACTCCATAAAAGTTATGGATGTGGAGGATTCCTAATCTTAAGTATGTTAAGATAAGGGGTTGTCCAACTTATGTGAAAAGGTTTTCAAGGATAAGCTTGGGACAAGATTTGACAAGTACAGATTTGTGGGACATCCTAAAGTAAGTTTAGGGTATATGTTCTATAATCCTACTTAGCAAAAGGTGTTTGTTATGAAACACGCTACCTTCTAAGATAAAGGTGTTTATCATTGAAAGGGCTAGTGGAGGATAATAGATCTTGAAGAGTTCAAGAACCACAAAACACTATAAGTCAAATAAGAGGAACTCAGAGATGATACTTCTATTGTACCACAAATCAATCAGAATCGAATAGTACCAAAGATACCTAGGAGGTATGGATTCATCATGGATGATGATGATGAGGATGATGATCATACATAGAAGATGATGATCCAAGAAATTACATTCACTTTGATGAGGTAAGAGTTCTAGTGTATCAAAAAAGAATGGGTCAAGGGGGAGAGCGCCGTGAAATTTCTAGTATTATATGTTGATATACTACTATGATGAGGAATTACATACCAATGCTACAATCAAGAAAGATAAAGTTGTTTAAACATTCCTCCATGAAATGATTTGGGAAGAGTATCTTAATTGGGGATAAAATCTATATATAGATAGATTTAAAAGGATGCTCAACTTAACCCAAGGAACGATATTCATTTGATGCTAAAGTCGCTTTAGCATGGCAAACTCCAAGAGATGTCTCATGTTGATGAGCTATGGAGTGTATCTCTTTAATAGTCCCCACAGACTCTCTAAAAGAGAGATCGCATGAGTGACAATCATCATGTATGCAATGAAATATACGAGACCCTAATGTCGATCACCATATTATGGAGAAGTTCACTATGAGACAAAGAAAAAACATCTTAAAGTGCTTAACCCAAGACTAAGGATGTGATCATATTCATGGTGGGTCTAAATTAAAACTAGAGGGCTTAATGCACTCAAGTTTTTCGATGCACTAAGATGACGTAAAAATCCACTTTAAGGTAAAGCGTTACCTCTCGAATAAAGTGCAAAGTTGAATTGAAAGGTTCCAAACAAAGAAAGAGTTGTCGGGTTTAGTGATAAAGACAAAGTATATAGCTATAAATGAAGTCGCAAGTTGATTGTTTGGATTAAAAGTTCATTACGTAACTAGAATAGTTCCTAAGTCTCATCTTGATCTAAACATGTGTCAGGCACTTTCATTTGATTATTAGAATCATCGAAAGATGGGAAATCACTATAGAGATAGTGGACTCTCAAGAACAACATTACATATCCATTAACTAAAGCTTATCCAACAAAGCAGGATAATCGCCACTTAGAGAAGAAGAGTATGAGATACCACGATTTATCGGCTTTAGTGCAAGTGGGAGATTGAAAGTAGTATGCACACAAGCCAATCATGTTTGATGATAAAGCATATACTTTGTAATAATCTTATTCATTTATTAATAAAAAGTATTAATTTATTAAAGGCTTTTAATTATCTACATGATGTCGCTTTTTTATAATATGTGATAAACCCATAGTTTTAAGCAATGCTTTTAGAATAATGATGATGATCATTCTAATGAGATCTAAATTCTTAGAAAGCTTAAAACTAAAATAGTTCCCAATCATTGATTACTAAATCGGGGATTAGTGAATCCGATAGATTGGTACATACGCTGCTTTTGCTCATCGATGAGGATGATTGATCTCATGATCATTTGTGTGGAGACACTAAAGCAAGTATGTAGGTGCTTATTAGAGAATAAGTTCACCGAACGTGGCTCGCTAAGGAATACCTAATGGAGTTTTACTTGCCGTCAATAGAAATTCTCAGAGTGATAGTAGAAGACAAGTGATCCTTGACTTGAGATCATCATAGATCTCGTGTATGATGAGTTATACTTTGACTTATTCCTTAAGACCCTTAGGGTATATCAAAGGGTATGCTTGGTATAATAAGTCAGTATATGGAGATAATGTATGATCAATAAAGAATCTACCACTTCTATTAAAAGAAGAGAAATGTCCTATGTGATTCGATAAATGACAACCCAAGAGTCCTCGGGTTACAAGCGTAATGAAATTAGAAAGGAGTTTCTAATTTGCATTATTTGAGTCAGTGCATTTAAGAGTCGAAATACATATAATTAAATAAAATAAGACTTGACAAGAATTCCATGCCTTATATTTAATCGGGACATCAGATGGTGGAAGGATTGAATTGTACGGTAACTATTTACTCAAAGGTTCTTTTTATGATTAATGTTGAAATCTATATTATCCGGAAAGTCGCTGATCGCTAGGAGGGCTTATCCCTATCAGAGAATAAATATTATTTATTTAAATAAATTAATTATTTAATTTATTTATTTAAATAAGATTAGAATTGTTCTAATTGATTTATTCACAACCTGCTTAATATGGAGAACCTAAAGGGTCACACCATAAAAAGGAAGAATAATTATTTAAGAAGTTAATGGCATAATCGTAATAATATAAGTTATGTATATTTAATTTAATCTATGGTGATAGAATAAATTAAATAGCTTAATATTTATTATTTAATATTTTAGAAATATTAAATATAAATTAATAAGAGGAGTCTTATTAATATTATTACAATTATTATTATTATTTTAATTTCTAAAAGAGTTTAGGAATTAATTTAATATAAGTACTTTCATTTATTCCTAATAGATTAGGAAGGAAAATTAGTTAAAGGAGTTTAATTAATTATCCCTAATAAGATTAGGGAGCCCATTTAATTAAAAGAGTTTTAATTAAATAATACCTTATTTTAATAGGTTACTTGATATCTTTATAAGAGGAGTCTTATATCGTATATCAAGACTACGTGATTATTCCAATGGTTGAGAGTACGCCTTTTCTATAGAGATAGAAAAACTAGGGTTTAGCCAACCACCCATCTTCTTTCTTGATCCTTCTTCTTCCTCGTGGATCACCTCTAGAGGCCAAACACTTGGGTGGCTAACGCCGATCAAAGGAAGGAACCAAACCCGTGGATTCAAGTTGAACGCGAAAAAAAGATTGAGGTGAACTTGTACCGAGGAAGCTCGATCTTCAAGGGTATGATTCTTGTTCTTCATTTTTTCGCTTTTAATAATTGTGCAAAAGGGTTCCGCAATTAATAATTTTAAAACTATAAAGGGTGATCCGGTATATTACAAACCTAACAAGTGTTTGTAAAATTTTAAACTTTTTCGCTTCAACATAAGTGTAGAATTAGAAATATGAAATGAAATAATATTACTTACATACTATAGAGTATGGAAGAAAATATTATTTCTTACGAATATTGAACAAGAAGAATATCACTTACGAATAGGAAAGAAATAATACCCCTTATCTTAGTAAGATATTGACTACTGAAATAGTGTAGTAACAGAATGCTCTTCTTCTTTCTCTCTGATTCTCTCTCTATAGAATTCTCTTGTGAGTCGTAGTGAATTGGTGAGAATGAAAGAAGAATTAAGCTTCTATTTATAGAAGATTTCTAGCTTAGCCCTTGCAATGTAAAAAGGCAAGTGGCTTGACAACTGGTGATGTGAAAAGAAAAGTGGTTTGACGCCTGTAGTGTGAAACAACAAGTGGTTTGACGCATGTAATTTGAAACAACAAGTGGTTCGACGCCTGTAATGTGAAACGACAATTGGTTCGAAGCCTGTAATGTGAAACGATAATCGGTTTTACGCCTGCAATATGAAACATCAAGTGGTTTGACATCTGCTAAAGGCAATTACTATTGACGAAACTGACTCTTAGATGATGACATATGGGCCCCCATAAAATAAACCAAACTTACCACATCGCCCCTCATAATGCATTCTTATTTATAACAAGGATTGAATAAATATTACCACAAATCATTTTATCTTCAATCAACATATAATTAATCTTGCAACAATTATTCATCATTAATATTATAACTCATATTATTTAACAACCAGATCATTCCCAGGAAAGAGGGGGCTTTCCGATAAGGATTTCTCCTTATTGGGGCGTAATTAGGTGACCAAACCTTTCCTCGACAGAACTTTCTAGACATCCTCAATATTGCAAATAATAATATGAATAACTTTGTCGTCTCAATTATTGATTTAATAATATAAAATATTATGCAGATGATATTGTGATAATAATCGAATCAATAATATGAGATATTATGCATCGCAATTACTGTAGCAATAATTGAGTATAACTGAGTGGCTTCTTACGTAAGCATCAATAATCAATACCGTGTGCTACTATGCAACCACGCGTATTACTGTATTTTTACCACCGGGTATTTCAATAGTTAACGGTAAAACTTTCGTCGTTATTTTTATAAAAAGATATTTGTCGTTTTCAAACTTCGATAATAATTCTGTTGTGGGGTCCACTAATGATTGTGCCATCGTACGAATATTCTCCGACAAAAAGAATATTCTCCGACCAAACGAATATTTTATAACAACTTGATTACTTTGGAAAATCTATAAATATTACCCACAATTATAATATTATATCAAATCCACACCATAATATTCAAAATATTATTTAGAGAAAAATAATCTTTATTTATGAAAGTTGGGGTCTTACAATCAGGTACTAAAGAAGAGACTGATCTCTTTATTCAAGGTATCTCCCTTAAAAGAATTAAAGATATCACCATTCAAAAATGGTATATCTCTATTAACTTAGTTGATCATGGCAGATCTCAATTGTATAATAACCCGATATTTTCTATGTAAATAAATAAGAAATTTTGCATATAATTTTTTTTTTTTTTTTAAATGATGAGAATATGTGTTTAATCCCTACTAAAGCTAGAGTAATGTATGATATATATAAAATATATTTATTACCTAATTTCAAATAATTTTATTTTAGAATTATTAATCATTATATAAATTATATTCTTATAATAATTAATTTTATAAGTAGTAAAAATGTTTTTATTATTTATTTTCCATGAAAATATGATTTTATATATTATTTAAATAATATATGAAATGATTATTAGAATTATAATAATAAATATTTTATTATATATATGAAATTTGTTCGAATATTTAAGTTAATTATTTTAGCTTAATTATTGATGTTGTATATATGAAAGATAAATCGGATATGGAATCGAATCCAAACCCTAAATTTGGGTATTTTGATCAAGGGATGAGAATAATAATATAATATTAATTATATTTTTTTTTTTCGATCTTATAAATATATGTACTGTAAATGCGTAGACTGATAATGGTGGGTCAAATATGGTAAATTATGGCATAACCCTCATATCGTGTTATTAAACCCTAATTGTTAAACTCGGTTATGAGTTCGAGACTGTGTAGTAATTGTGTTATATATTTTTTACATTGTATTATATATAATTTACGTAATTAGGAGAAACCCTAATTATTATTTGAAAACCCTAATTTGCTAAAATTAGAAACCCTAATTATTGTTTTAGTAAATTATAATGATAATTAGAAACCCTAATTGTTAATTTGGGAACCCTAATGATGTTAAGGAACCCTAATTATTTAAACCCTAATTTTCTATTAAAAAACCCTAATTTCTATTAAAAACCCTAATTTAATTAGTGTGTTTAAAATTAAAATTTTATTACACTTTAATTTTTAATTGTCCAAACCCTAGAATTATTTGGGAAACTTTAAGATGTAAAATCTAGTGATTAAACCCTAGATTCAAGCACATTGGACAAGAATACCCTTGAAATTAAAAATAAAATACCAAAATACCCTTTTTGTCCCATTATGTTGAATTATTGCTTAGACAAATCTTATCAAAATCTGCCCACCACCCCTACCTACCTACCTACAAGCCATACCTATACATCATCACACATCACATGATCATCATCACCCATACATTGCATCAATGATTTGCATAATTTAAGAAGAGAGAAAAAGCTCATTTTTAAAAGCTAAACTATTCACAAATACTTAGCCATTCTCTCTCAAGCTCAAACCCACGAAATTCCTAGTGTGTTAGATCAGTCCCAATCAAGCCCCACGAACACCAAATCAAATCGTAAGAATAAAATCAAAATCAAAGCTTAAAAAGGTAAAAACCCTAAAATTCAAATCTCTTGAAAAATCTTATGTTAGATGTTATGTTTTTTTTGTTAAAATATGTATATGGTAGTGTTAATGATGATCTGGGTTGCTAGATGTTAGATCCATAACATCTAGAGGCTCGGATTTGATGATTTTTCAAAATCTGAAAAATTTTTTTTTCTCCGATCGAATGTCGATGAATGTCAGTCGTCGATCATATGATCTCGTGTTTGAAGTTTTATTGTAGCTTTTGTTTTTAATTTTGTATCTGTGTAATCGATCATAAGATCTTAGATTGAATCTTTAATTATCAAATCGTTGGTCATATCAAATTCTAGATTAATGTTAAGTTAAAAATAGAAAAAGTGTAAAGTTTGTTCAGGTTGTTTCTTCATTCATGATGTGATCCGTTTTATTAGTATGGTCATGTTCATGTTATAAAGTATTGTGATACATGATTAGTACTAATAATTATTTATAAATCTTACATAGATTTTTAAAATTAAGATTTGGTCGTTGTGGCCATATTCCGCTTTGATTTTTGGGAAATTAAAATGTTTAAGAATGTTGTTGTTTGTTTTTATGTTGATTATTTTATGTACATTTATTGATGTTATTGTGATATTTTGTATAATGTTATTTATATCATATATGTTCCATATTACTTTATAAATTATATCAAAAAATAACGTATTGAAAAAAGAAAATGAAGCTCAAATCGAATTTCCATTTATGATTTCAATGTTTCCGGTAAACCTAATTCTTGATTTTTCGATGATGTTTTTTTAGTTAGATGTTTTATGTTATTTGATGTTGTTGTGTGTTTGATTTGACATTGATCATGTAATATGTATATACATATTATAAAGTAATAATATAAAATTTAAGTATTTCATCAAACATTCATCAATCATGAAAAATCCGACAACCCAAATTTAATCGAAAACATGGCGATCCTTATTAACGGTTTCATTTATTACTTTTAAGACTTGATGCATGAATACATGTTGTTCTCGATGATTTGTCTACATGTCTGATTTTAGATATATTTTTATTTGAAATATTAATTTTTATTTTTTGAAAAAATTATTGTTAATATTAATTATAGATAAAATATTAATTAGCGTTAAATTATTATTAACATAAATAAAATTAAAAATTATTTTATTATTTTTTATTTATTTTATATATTATATTTATTATTATTTTAATAAATATTTAATATTAATTAAATTATAAATTATTTAATTTATTTAAAATATTAAAATATTTAAATAATTAAAATAAAAATTTAAATTTAAAAAGTATTAAATTAAATTGAATAATTATAATTGTTATGAAATCTTGAAAATCAAGAACACCTATTATTTTATATATTTTTAATAATTATAATATATAATTGAATTTTTTTATTAATAATAATTTTTTTATTAAAATTTATTATTAAAATATTAAAAAATAAAATAAATTATTAAAAATTATAAAAATTATTTAAAATTATTTTAAAAATATAAAAAATAACTTTTAATTATTTTAATATTTTTCATAAATATTTTTTATTTTTATTAATATTTATTTGATATTATTATTTAAATATTTAATTATTTAATAAATGCATTAAATAAATTAATTAAAAATGATTTTATTATATTAAAATCATTTTTTAAATAATATATATATTTAATAATATTTTAAAGTTATAAAACATAACTTTTAATATTTTATAAATTTTTATTAATTAAATATTAATGATATTAGATTTATTTAATAATTATATTAAATAAATTAATTAAAAAATTATTTTAATATTTAAAAATTTTTAATAAAATAAATATTTTAAAAATATTTTAAGTTATAAAATATAACTTTTGATATTTAAATTAAAATATTAATAATTTAATATTAATAATATTAAATTTATTTAATAATTATATTAAATAAATAGTTTTAAAAATGGTTTTATTAATTTAAAAATCATTTAAAAAAAAAATAAATGAATTAAAAATATTTTAAGTTATAAAACTTAATTTTACTTTTTAATATTTTTTTATAAATAAATAAATTATATAATAATAATATAATATTAATTAATATAATTATTTAATAATTATTTAAAATGATTTTAAATGTTTTTAAAATCATTTTAAAATAAATATTAATACTTTAAAAATATTTTGAGTTATTATAAATAACTTTAATATTTTGGCAATAGTTTCATTAATAGTTTAATATTAATTAAATATTAATGATAATAGAATTAGTTAATATTTAAATCATTTAATAATGATTTCAATGTTTGAAAAATTCATGATAAAAGTATAATAATTATTTAAAAATTATTATAAGGCTATGAAAAAATAATATATTATATTTAAAATATCTAAACGAATATTGAACTACACGATTAGAGTTTTAGACTCGATATAATTACCCCGATAAAAAGCGCTTTATATATAAATATTTTCGTAAATTGATCTAAACTTAGATAAATTAATTGATATATGTGTGTTTGTGATTCAATCATTTTATTAAACATATGTATCATGATTATTATGTGTTATATGTGATAATGTGATTATGGTGATATGATATATTATTATTAATTGAACGAATGATCTTATTACTTTGATAGATAGATAGTATAAAAGATTAATCTAAGTGATATTATATATATATTATTAATTGATCTAATGATCTTATTACTGATACTTTTATTTTATAAAGATATAAGATTAATCTAAGTTTCTAAACTTACTCTAATTATTATTGAGCAAGTATCCAAACTATTCTTTATATTGTAAGTATCCTACTTTTGCATTTACTTTATGCAATGGACATGAGTAAGAAAGTTTCAGAATTATATTATTATTGTGCCAGATTATTAACTCTATTATTATTGATTATGTATCCAATCTTTGTATTCATACAAGTTCTTACATTATCCGATCATTGTATTATTGTATAATTCAGATATTTATTATGTTCGTTAATTAATTATATAGGGTTAGACAAGTGTCCCCACTTGGATAACCATTGTATTTAATCATATGTTGATACATACTTATTGATTTCAAGTATGTATACGTTGACTTAAAAGCCGTCTAAGCTATTTGATTCAGCTAGACATAAAAATATTGTTGAACAAGATAGAACGTTATTGTATCCAACCAGATTGTTTTGGTTCGGATTCCCGACTAAGTATGAACATCCCGAATATGGGAAAACTTTTGTGCACCTAAGGTGGATAGAGTGAACGATAATATCGTTCTTGCATGTAGTATTGATCAATACAGGGCATAACGGGCTGATCACCCCCGTGCGTCTGTAAGTTAGTTATGACGGTTTGAGATGAATTCTCGCTTAACCTTTTCAAAATAGAAAAAACAATGTTCATAGTATGTTGATGATCTCCGATATAGTCTATATACGTAGTTTCAAAAATTTCATATGGAAGTGATATGTTGTTATTATTGGTTCAAATTTTACTTCACAACTGTTGATTCGTTGTAGAAGTGTCTTTCAAAGAAAACATTTAATTCTTTCAGCTAATATATATTGTTGTTATTACTTGCTGGGCAATCAAATGCTCATTCTTGCTTTAAATTTAAATGTTTTCAGTTAAGTATGATCAACCGGAAAAAGCAAGAACAAGGGAAAGGAAAGGAAGTCGTTCAAATGAGATTTATAATATGTCAGTGTAATAGTTATAGTTTATTAAGACAATGATACTTATTATCTATGATGTAATGAATGTTTAAAGGTCTCGTACCGGGGAGTAAACTTTGATGCATATGTAAATTAAGTTTGAATTTTATATTATTGTTATTATTATTAGTATTATTCAGCTTATAGAAATGGTATCGTGAAGCACCGAGTTCGGGTTTCAAGTACCCGGAATTTGGGGCGTCACAGGTTGGTATCAAAGCTTTAGGGTTAGAAACCTTAGGTGGGATCGACTTTTAGGCTATAACCTTAGAAACAGAGGGAAAACGTTAAAATACAAATAACTCATATAGAGAGTTTAAAAGGAGATGAATTGAATAAATTCATCGTTAAACAAAATAAAAGATAACTCTTATAAAACTATTGTTTGTTTGTGTGTATATATATTATTTAATCAAGATAAGTTAAGTGTGTGTAGATGTCGTGTGGAAAAGAATTAGGATACTCTCTCGATCGTAAAGAAGGAGCCGATATCAAAGCCAAAAGTCAAATAGAGGCTCATAGTGCAGAATACCTTGATGAGGTGGTGGTATTGGAAAACGTAGTACCGAGATCCAAAAAATGGTGGAACTAACGAGATAGTGATTCGAGACACTAAAGTTGGAGCCGATCAAGCATCAACGAAGTACGTAATCAAAGAACAAGGTTTCTTCTCTAGAAAAGTTGTAGGAAATAGAAAAGCTACTAAATAACCAATTGCGAAAGGCATTAATAGAAACTATGGAAGAACAAGATAAGCTTAAAATCCAAATTGATCAAATGGGAGCCAAAATCAACAAATCGTAAATGCATCAAGCAAGAAAGGGAAAAGAAAGATGAAAGACCGTGACTTAGGAAATTAGTAGGATTAGTAGTTGATTATGTATGTTTGATAATGTAAGGTAATGTGTAATTCTCTCAAACTTTTGTATAAGTTATTACAAGATTCCAGACTTTTGTGGTCACAAAGGGATAACATATGTGTTATGTTATGTAAAGTACTTTGAATTGATGAATACGAATCAATGTTTCATTAATGGAATAAGTTTTGTATAAAACTTTGTGTTACATGTTAAACTTATACAATAAGGTTTAGAATGTAAGTTAAATTTATGATTTTATGTAATCAGATAATGCCGCCAAGACGTCAAACACGAAATCAAAGGGCGAAGAATCACATCAACAACGCCGAGGACACAACAAAGAAGACCCAATGCAAAACTTTGCGAACATGGTAGTAGCTCAAAGCTATGCAAAGCGGGAATACCACCAAGTGGAACCCACTGCATAATCGCTTGGCAAAACTTCAAAAGACTTCAAGCAGGTAGGACCACCGAAATTGAGGGAACAAATGACCCTATATAAAGCCCGGACATGGGTTAACGAGATAGAAAAAAGCGTTCAGAGTTGCTAGGGTAGATGAGGGGGGCAAGACCTCTTTTGCCACCTATATGATGAAAGGGAGGCGAACTTTTGGTGGGAAGCAAATCAAACTAGGGCAGGAGAGGGAGTAGTTACTTGGGCTAGGTTTAAGACTTTGTTTTTCAAAAACTACCTCTCAGCTAGCATGCAGGCTAGGATGGAGGTAAAATTTCTGGAGTTAAAGCAGAGAATATGATGACTGTTGCGGAGTATGCCGCAAAGTTTAATGAGTTGGCTAGGTTCGCTCCGCATCAAGTTGATACGGAGGCTAGGAAGGCAAGAAGGTTCGAGCTGGGATTAAAACCCTGGCTCTACAACAAGGTGGCAGTGTTGCAAATCAATACTTTTTTGCAAAGACTCATGGAAAAGGCTATCATAGCTGAGGAGGGGAGTGAGGCCATAAGCCTCTATAACAAGGAGAGAGAGAACAAAAAAAAAGGCAGTAGGAGTTGTGAAGGTGGAAACTAATAGTGGGAATAGGGGTGAGAAAAGAAAGGGAATTATTTTGGGAATGTTCAGTGAAACAGAAGGTGTGAAGAAGCAGATAGTTCATTCAATGTAAAAAAATGGGGAAGAATCACTCTGGTGAGTGTCTCAAGGGTAAGTTTGTATGTTACAAGTGCGGGCGGGAGGGTCATATCTCTCCCAACCCGCCCCAAACCCAAGGATGAACAATGGGTGTTTTCTATGTGGATCGATGGAACATAAGGTGAGGATTGTCCAAAGAGGAAAATGGAGGCGGGGAGTGTAACCACGGGAAAAGGAAGCGGGACTATGGCAATCACAGACCGACTTCAACAACAAAAACAAACCGCACGAGTCTTCAATATGACGGTCCGGATATCTGTGGCAAATTGGGAATGGAACTCCGTATTATTCAAATAACTTTTATTTTCGTATATATATATTGATTTTCCTTTATATAGCAAATTATTTTATAAATAAAATTTTGAGGGAGGAATTTGAGTTCTTTTAGAAATCAAATTTCCGCTTAATCGAGAAAAGATAAGCTTTATATGAATAGTTAAAGATTTGTTCGATCAAATTATGATCGAGATCTACTTGCAATGATTGTGTATGTATATGTACTGTATATATGTATGAGTTTTAAAACGGTGATTCCGGGGACTAATCCTTATAAGGGAGGGTGAATGTAATAACCCGATATTTTCTATATAAATAAATAAGAAATTTTGCATATAATTTTTTTTTTTTTTTTAAGATGAATATATGTGAAGTATAATGTATATGTATATATATGATAAATAAAAATTTATTTATTACATGAATAATTTCAAATAATTTTATTTTAGAATTATTGATCATTATAAATTATATTCTTATAATAATTAATTTTATAATTTTATAGAAATGTTTTTATTTATTTTTTTCATGAAAATATGATTTTTATATTATTTAAATAATATATGAAATGATTATTAGAATTATAATAATAAATATTTTATTATATGAATTTGTTCGTAATATTTAAGTTAATTATTTTAGCTTAATTATTATTATGTTGTTATATATGAAAATAAATCGATATGGAATCCAAACCCTAAATTTGGGTATTTTGATCAAGGATGAGAATAATAATATAATATTAATTATATTTTAATTTTTTTTCTTATAAATATGTATTGTAAATGTGTGTAGACCGATAATGGTTGGTCAAATATGGTAAATTATGTCATAACCCCCATATATCGTGTTATTAAACCCTAATTGTTAAACTCTTATTATGAGTTTAAGACTGTAGTAATTGTGTGTTATATGAATTTTATTATTGTATTATATAATTTTATGTAATTAGGAGAAACCCCAATTATTATTTGAAAACCCTAATTTGCTAAAATTAGAAACCCTAATTAACCCTTAGTAAATTATAATTTATAATTAGAAAACCCTAATTGTTAATTTGGGAACCCTAATTATTATTTTGGAAACCTAATTGTTAATTTAAACCCTAATTATTAAGGAACCCTATTATTTAAAAACCCTAATTTTCTATTAAAAACCCTAATTTCTAAAAACCCTAATTTAATTAGTGTTTTAAAATTAAAATTTTATTACACTTTAATTTTTAATTGTCCAAACCCTAGTAATTATTTGGGAAACTTTAAGATGTAAAATCTAGTGATTAAACCCTAGATTCAAGCACATTGACAAGAATACCCTTGAAATTAAAAATAAATTACCAAAATACCCTTTTTTGTCCCATTATGTTGAATTATTGCTAGCCAAATCTTTGCAAAATCTTGCAAGCCACCTACCCTACCTACACCTATGAGCTACAATCATAACACATCATCATCACCATCCATACCAAGTTCATTGCATACATGATTTATATAGATTTAAGAGAGAGAAAGTGCTCATTTTTTGCCTAAATTGTTTCACAAACACTTAGCCATTCTCTCTCTCAAGCTCAAACCCACGAAATTTCCTTGTTAGATCAGTCACAAAATCAAGCCCCACGAACACCAACAAATCAAATCGTAAGAGCAAAAATCAAGAATTTGCTTAGAAAAGGTAAAAACCCTAAAAAAAATCAAATTTTTGATTATTATGTTAGATGTTATTTTTTTTTGTTAAAATATGTTGTATGTAGTGTTATTAATGATGATCTGGTTGCTAGATGTTAGATCCATAACATCTAGAGGCTCTCGATTGATGATTTTTAAAAATCTGAAAAATTTTTTTTTTTTCGATGATAAATGAATGTCAAATCCCATAGATCTCTTTCTGTTATTATGTTTTTTTGTTTTAAGTTTTATATATAGTAGTATGATGTTGATCTTTAATCTAAACTTGAATCAATTCATTTCATGTGTAGATTAGAGTTATTAATTTGGTCAAAATGGTTGAAATAGATCGAAGATCAGAAATTATAAAAATGAAAAATTAAGAAATTTCCGAAAACCTTTTGAGACCTTCATTTGATCATTTTCTTATCGATTGATTTTGCTTGTTATTGTGATTTGATTTTTTTGTTTTATGTCTTTATGTTGTTGTTATTATATTGTAAATAGTTAATACTTGATAGACCCTTGTTTTTATATTTTTATAAATTATATATCATAATATTAAGAACATATTCAATATATCATTTATATCATAATATTGATGATGTTTTGATGAATTATTAGTTAAACATGATTAATTCAAGAACATTTAGAAAAAAAAATTCATCAAAACACTTAAGAAATTCTAATGATTTCATCATTTCGAATGATTTATCTTTTTGATGTTGATGTTATTATATTGATTTATTTATGTTATTTTATTATTGTATATATATTGTTGATATGACATAAAATTATTATTATATATACATATATTATAAATCAAATATTGCATGATAAAGATTGTAATATTTAAATCCATTGATTGAAAAACCCGGAATCAAGAAAAACTGACCTAAATGAACTAAAAATCGAATTTTTTAGATTATTACTTTTTATTTTTATTAGAATCATGATGATGTTTATGTTTTATATGATGATGTATTTATGTTGCTTGATATAACAATATTATTTTATTAATTTTTATTTATTATACAAATTATTTATATACATAATAATACTGATTAAATTATAAATTTCGAAACCTAAAATTAAATTATAATTATTTTTATCAAAATATTAATTATTATGATTGAATTATATTTATATTATTTATTTTACATGATATAATAATATATATATTTTTAATATATAATATTTTTATAAAAATTTAAATATTAATTATTTTAATTAAAAAATAATTAAATAATTAAAAAAATTTTTAATTATTAAAAAAAATAAAAAAAATTAAAAATTATTTTAAAGTCCTAAAATTAGTTTTAATTATTTTAAGTATATTTCATAAATATTTAATATTTTTAATATTAAAAGTATTTAATTTATTTAAATTATAATAAAAAATAAATTAATTAAAAAAATTTTAATACATGAAAAATCATTTAAAAAATATATTATGATATAAAAAATATTTTTAATTATTTTCATAATTTTTTTTATTTTGTAAATATTTTATTTATTAATTATATTATTGATATTTAAATTTATTTAATAAATATATTAAATAAATTAATTAAAAATGATTTTATGATATTAAAATTTATTTTAAATAATAATAAAAGGTATTTAAAAATATTTTAAGTTATAAAATATAACTTTTAATATTTTAAGATAAAAATTCATTAATTATTTAATATTAATGATATATTAGATTTATTTAATAATTATATTAAATAAATTAATTAAAAATGATTTTAATATTATAAAAATCATTTTAAATGAAAATAAATAGTTTAAAAATATTTTAAGTTATAAAATATAACTTTTAATATTTAAATAAATTTTTCATTAATAATTTAATATTAATGATATTTATTTAATATTAATATATTATTTATTTATAAATTATTATTAAATAAATAGTTTAAAATGGTTTTATTAATTTAAAAATCATTTAAAAAGGATATAAATGAATTAAAAATATTTTAAGTTATAATTAATGACTTTTAATATTTTGATAAATAATAAATTAATATTTATAATAATAATGGTAATTATTTAAAATGATTTTAAATGTTTTAAAAATCATTTAAAGGGTAATATTAATACTTTAAAAATATTTTGAGTTATTATAAATAACTTTAATATTTTGGCAATGGTTTCATTAATAGTTTAATATTAATTAAATATTAATGATAATAGAATTAGTTAATATTTAAATCATTTAATAATGATTTCAAGTGTTTGAAAATTCATGATAAAGTATAATAATTATTTAAAAATTATTATAAGGCTATGAAAAAAAAATATGAATGATATTTAAAATATCTAAACGAATATTGAACTACAGATTAGAGTTTTAGACTCGATAATTACCCGATAAAGTCATCAGTATATAGAAATATTTCAGAAATTGATCTGGACTTAGATAAATTGACTAGATATGTGTTTGTTTGTGATTCAATAATCGTTAAACATATGTGACAATGTGATTAGGTTATGTGTTGAATCGCAATTATTAGCGATTTATGTGTTATGATATATTATTCTAATCGAACGAATGATCTTATTATTGATAGGTCATCGATAAAAGATTAATCTAAGTCATATTATTATTAAAATTAAAGTATATCTAAACCTTATGTATTATACTTTTATTTCAATTATAGTATATCATGTTATGCAAGTTTCCTAAACTTACTCTAATTATTATTATCGCAAGTATCCTAACTATTATTTATATTGTGCAAGTATCCTACTACTTTTGCATTTACTTTATGCAATGGACATGAGTAAGAAAGTTTCGTAATTATATTATTATTGTGCGGATTATTAACTCTATTATTATTGATTTATGTATCCAATCTTTGTATTCATACAAGTTCTTACATTATCCGATCATCAGTATTATTGTATAATTCAGATATTTATTCTGTTCATTAATTCAGATATAGGGTTGACAAGTGTCCCCACTTGGATAACCATTATATTTAATCATATGTTGATACATACTTATTGATTTCAAGTATGTATATCGTTGACTTAAAAAGCCGCCTAAGCTATTTGATTCAAATTTAGACATAAAAAAAATATTGTTGAACAAGATAGAACGTTATTGTATCCAACCAGATTGTTTTGGTTCGGATTCTCGACTAAGTATGAACATCCCAATATGGGAAAACTTTTGTGCACCTAAGGTGGATAGAGTGAACGATAATATCGTTCTTGCATGTAGTATTGATCAATACAGGCATAACGGGCCGATCACCCCCCCGCGTCGTAAGTTATGACGGTTTATGATGATGAATTTCGCTTAAACCTTTTTCAAAATAGAAAACAATGTTCATAGTATGTTGATGATCTCCGATTATAGTCTATACGTAGTTTCAAAAATTTGATATGGAAGTGATATGTTGTTATTATTGGTTCAAATTTACTTCACAACCGTTGATTCGTTGTAGAAGTGTCTTTCAAAAGAAAACATTTAATTCTTTCAACTAATATATATTGTTGTTATTACTTGTTGGGCAATCAAATGCTCATTCTTGCTTTAAATTTAAATGTTTTCGCTTAAGTATGATCAACAACGAAGGCTCGAAAACAAGAACAAGGGGAAAGGAAAGGTCGTTTAATGAGATTTATAATATGTTGTGTAATAGTTATAGTTTATTAAGACAATGATACTTATTATCTATGATGTAATGAATGTTTAAAGGTCTCGTGCACTGGGAGTAAACTTTGATGCATATGTAAATTAAGTTTGAACTTTTATTATTATTATTATTATTATTATTATTATTATTATTCAGAAATAGTATCGCGAATGTTTCTATCGATTCGATGAATCTCTCGCCTTTCTTTGCTTTCACCGGAGGAGACCCTTGGTCCTGCCACTTCCTCGGCGACCCAAAGATATCTTTAAAAGATTCATTACTTCACTAAGAATGACCGTGAAGAAGCACTTGCTTGAAAGAAGGAAGAAAGAATACCAAGTCGATGGACTATATTTACGCCACAGGACTTCCTCTCGAAGATGTTAACAACCTCTCTTCTATCGGGATATCTGCTGCGTTAGCTAATGCTCGTAAGGTGTTCGATTCTTGTCTGCTTTGCGCTAGCAAATGCTCATGAAGGACTATATTCTTTGTCTCTGGAGTCCTCTGGCTCCCCGATTACATCCCCCCCTTGTATGCCCAGGCTAATGTTCTTTGGCTTGCCCATCCCCCTAAGTCCCGGAGTTCGGTGAGTTGCAAATTCGATTAATGAGAAGAACTTGGGGTTGAGCTTCTTTCCCCCTTGTTGATCAAGGGGAGTGTTACCGTTAACCCCCAATGGAAATCCTTGACTTGGCCTTAATAAATGGTCTTCTAGCCTTGTTGGTCAATTTATCCACTCGAAGCTCCCGTTCAAGTTGGTTGAATCTTACGCTAAAAAATTATGGGGGCACCTTGGATTGACAAAAGTCTATCTTCATGATAAGGGTACTTCTTATTCAAATTTGATTCGATGATAGAAAGAGACAATGTCTTAGCCTCGGGTCCATGGTACATAGCTTCCAAGCTTCTTTGCTTCTGTTGAGTGGCGGGAAGGGGCTAATTTCAAATATAACCGATAGTAGCAAAGTTCGATGTGGGTCAAGTTCATAATATCCCCTCTCTTCTTTGGACAAAGGAAGGTCTAAGTTACACAGCAGTCAAGGTTGGTTGGTAGTTATTTGCTTGTCAACATGACTTCTAAGTTGGAACCTATGAGCTTTGCTCGAATATGTATTGAGATTGAAGCTTTGTCTTCATTTCCCGCCTCCATCAATCTTTGTTGTATTTGGCCGGATTGCTTCGGGTTGAAAAACCGTAGGCAAGTGAAAGTGGAGTATTGGGCAGGCCCCCTCTGTTCTAAATGTAACTATTTCGGACATTCCCTTCTCAAATGCCCGAAAACTAATTTTCAGTGGGTTCCCAAACACTCCCCGACTCTCTGTGAGGCCCCTTGTTCCACTATTCCTAGCACAACCAAGGCCTCTCCTCCTCCAGAACCCGAAGGTTCATGGACTGCCGTTTCCAAAGGACTTAAAAGCTCTTCCTCCTCCCTTCCAGCCTCTCTTTTCTCTTCCACCAATGCCTTTTCCCCTATTGCTCCTCCCCTTATTCCTGGTGATGAGTCTGAATCTCCTATTCCCCCTAATCCTTTACTTGATAAGCTTAAGCAAGTTGATGAGAAGGAATGCAGGGACCTGAAGCATAAGACTAGGCCTGGAAAGGAGCCTCTTCAGAGTTCTAAGAAGAGGAACAAAGGTCCAAGGGGTCTTCCCCTTCTAGACTAATACTTTCCCCCCTTTTTATGACATTCTTTTGTTCATATAATGTCGAGGTTTAAATAAAAAACCAAAGCGGGCTTTTGTTACGCAACTTTTTTTGATAGACAACCATATCTCCTTTGTGGGCCTCATTGAGACCGAATAAAAGCTACAAATGCTTCCGAATATATCGGAGCTATCTGCCAGAATGGCTTGGGTTTGGAATTTTAACTATGACTACCACCCGAACGGCAATGGGATTTGGGTGGTGGGGATCCTTCTATTTGGAGAGTGGATGTCTATTTCAATCTGCCCAAGTTTCCCACTTCAAGCTCTTTCCTCTTTATGGCAGTTATCCAATCTTGGCTTCTATAGTCTATGGCCTGAACTCTATAGTGGAACGTCATCAGTTGTGGGCTGACCTTAATTCCTTGTCCTCCTCGGACACTTGGTGTATTCTTGGAGACTTCAACACTATCAAGAGTGTCTTTGAATCGGAAGGTGGTGATTCTTCTTGGGATACGGGTATGGCTGACTTTAACGACCGCTTGAACACTATTGGTGTTCTTTGATATTAATGCTATTGGGCCTCTGCACACATGGTGGAAGCTGTCGGGTTGCTAATCCTATTCATAGGAAGTTTGGATAGAGCAATGGGTAGCAGATTCTTGGTTCAACGTAATGTCGATTCCCTAGTCACTTATGGTCCTCGTGGTCTTTCCGATCATTGTCCGATCTTACTTAATCTTGGTATGCTTCTTCGGAAAGCCAAGAAGCCATTCAATTCTTTAACTTCATCTTTGGAGTTGGAAGGGTTTGATTTCTTTGTCTCGGATTGTTGGAGTATCGAATTCGTGGAAATCCTTTTTCATCTTTAATGAGAAACTTGAAGATTCAAGTCGCCCTCAAAACCTTGAACTCTTCTAATCAGTAACTTATCGAGGAATGTTAGCACCCTTGAAGCTCGGTGGTCACCGTTCAAAATCTCTTCATGCGAGATCCCTTAAACTCTTGTCTGCGCTTGCTCTAGAAGACAAATGCTCTCGATCCTTATGGAAAGCATTGGCTCTTGAAGAATCTCTCTTGCTCCAAAAATCCAAAAGCCACTTGGCTTGCCCAGGACGATAAAAATTCCAAATTTTTTGCCAATGTTATCAAGAGTAATTGGAACCACAAAAAAATTCTCTCTATTTTTAATAGCTCTGGTGTTCTTATTGAGGATCAGCCGGGTATTCAGCAAGTGGCGGTGGACTATTTTCAGGATCTCCTGGGATCCTCTCCTCCTACTTACCCTAGTCGTGATCTTCTGGAAAACTTCGTTACAAAGCGGATTACTCCTGCTCAGGCTGCTAGCTTAACTACTCCAATTCTTGATTATGAAATTCTTGCAGTCCTTCAATCCATGAAAAAGAATAAAAGTCCGGGTCCTGACGGTTTTAATGTTAATTTCTTTCTCCATTCTTTGGGACATTATAGGCCATGATTTCACTTCTTTCTTTGTCCACTCTTTCTTCATCTCCGGGCACCTTCCGTATGTGGAGTTAATGCAACAACTATTGCCTTGATTCCAAGGCGGATAATCCATCCAATATATCGGATTTTAGACCTATTTCTTGCTTTGCAACACAATCTACAAATGTATAGCAAAGATCCTTGCCAATAGGCTCAAATCAGTTCTTCCTTCCCTTATTGACCATGCTCAGGCTGCCTTCATCTCGGGGAGAAGCATTAGTGACAATATCCTCCTTGCACAGGAGCTTTTCAGGAACTACCACAGACTTTCTGGTCCTGCCTGGTGTGCTCTTAAAATTGATATTCGGAAAGCCTTCGACACTGTTGACTGGAGGTTTCTCTTGGATTTGTTGGGCCTTCTTAAATTCCCCCCTATTTTCATTGGCTGGATTAAAGAGTGCATCACTACGACTATGTTTTCTATCAAAGTCAATGGAGGTCTGTTTGGCTACTTTAAAGGAGCGAGGGGTCTTAGGCAAGGGGATCCCCTGTCTCCTTACTTATTCGTTCTAGCTATGGAAGCCTTCTCCATGATTCTTCACAAGGAAACTCTGTTGCCTAATTTCAAGTTTCATTGGAAAACAGAATCGTGCAACATATCCCACGTATGCTTTTGGATGATATTCTCATATTACTCCCATGGCGATATGGCCTCTGTTTCCATATTCACACTCGTGCATTCAATCCTTC
Organism: Panax quinquefolius; assembly: GCA_020205615.1. Lineage (NCBI taxonomy): Eukaryota > Viridiplantae > Streptophyta > Magnoliopsida > Apiales > Araliaceae > Panax > Panax quinquefolius. Next base: position 11,685 of record JAINUW010000172.1, on the reverse strand, counting down.
TCTATGTTTTACGGCCTAATTCCTAATGCTCGTAAAAAAATCTGTGTTTCCTTGCCAATGTCCCAAATGATGTTAAGGTAAGTATTAACTTGTTGTTGGGTATTCCTTTTGGAGTATTACCAATTAGATTTCTCGGGGTCCCTCTTATCTCCTCTAAGCTCTCCCATTCCGATTGCCAACCCTTGATTCATAGAATTACTGCCAGAGTTTCCTCTTGGACCTCCCGATTCCTCTCTTATTCTGGTAGAGTTCAGCTGATTAAATCAGTGCTTTTTGCAATCCAATCTTTCTGGGCCTCCCATTTTATTCTTCCTAATTCAGTTCTAAGAGCCATTCAATCTATCAGTGTGTAGATTCCTTTGGAAGGGCCTTCTCTCCTTGGCGTGGTACAAAAGTCTCTTGGAAGGATTTGTCCCTTCCCCTTTGTGAAGGTGGTCTTGCAATTAAGAACCTTACTGATTGGAACTCAACTCTCATTATTCTCCAACTTTTAAAGGTCATCTCCCCATCTTCCCCCTCCTTGTGGGCTAACTGGGTCAAATCAGCAGTTCTATCAAAGACCAATTTACGGTATATCTCGAATCCTTGGGTGCTCATGGATCTGCAGCGTAAAATCCTTAAGCTTCGTTCCATAGCTCTCCTTTCCTTACCTATAGAGTTGGGAATGAAAATTCCTTGATCTCTGGTTTGACCCGTGTGTTGAATGGGCAACCCTTAAATCCTCTCCTTCTCTGCTCTCCAACTCCGAGAATCCACATGTTAATGCGCGCATTTAAACATCATCTACATGGGTGCATGGTCTTTGCCTTCCAAAGTAATCATCATGATGTGCAACAATTACGCACCTTGTTTTCATCTCTTCCTAATCCTTCCGATCTTGAGGGACTTGATTCTTTGGGACAACCGGCGGTGAAACATCTCAAAGCTTCCACTATCTGGGAATCTATTAAACTTGCGTGCTCAAAGAAAGTCCCATGGGCTAAATTGCTTTGGTTCCCCCTCCATATCCCCGATTCTCCTTTACCACAGCATGGCTTGCTCTTGGCAGATTACCCCACAAATGATAGGTTCTCTGCTTACCATAGCTTCCGATCCTCTATGAGCCCCTTTTCTGCCTGCAAATCATGCTGAGACATTCTCTCATTTGTTCTTTGATTGTCCCTATTCTACATCGATTCTCTCTTTAGTGCTTGCCTTGAGTCTGGACCAATGTTCCAGGAGTGGGATAGTCCGGTGGACTATATCATTCATCTTAAAGGAAATAATATTGATTCGATATTTTAAAAAGTCGGTCTTTTCCACCACAATTTACAAACTTTGGGCGTTAGGAACTTCAATTGTCCATAAAAATGTCAAAATGCTGTGAATGTTTTGGCTAGGGAGATTATTAATATCACTAAGTCAAGGCTTTCTTCTTTCCCCAAATTCCTCAAAATTTGCATTGACTAGGCTGTCCTAAGTATTTGGTTGTGAGGCTGCTATAGTGCATTTCATGGTTCTTGGTTTGGTCTTCTCTGCAGTTGTTGTTGCTCTTCGCTAATGCAGAATTAACTTAGCTTCCATGGGGTTCGGCGATTCGGTCTCCTTGGCGATTCGGCCTCTGTTTTTGGTTTGGTTTGCTATTGCTTCTTTCCATGTTGGGTAGCATCTTTAGTCCATAGTCGGGTTCGGCTTTGTGGCGATAAAGGTGCAGGGTTGGCTTAAATGGTTCTTCCTCTTGTCTTCTGGAAGTCTGGGGATTTGGTTCCGGCTTGAGTTTCGACTTGACTTTGGGGTTGGTAAAGATGGTTTAGTTCTCTCTTACGGCTCTCGTAGTCCTCCTATGCTTGACATCCTCTTGATCTACCTTGAATGCGATTTGGTTCGATCTTCACCCCAGTTTTTCAAACTTCGGGTGGTGGAACTCAGTTGTTCTTAAAATGCCAAATTGCCTATGAGTGTTCGGTTTCCATGGCGATTCGGCCTCTTCGTTGGTATGGTTCACTATTATTTATTCATCCGTTTTGGGTTGGTAGCCTCTTGATCCAGATCTGGTTCGGCCTTGTGGCGATAAAAGGATGGTGGCATCCGACTTAGCATCTCGGCTCCGTCTTGAGGTTCTTCCCTTGTCTTGGAAGTCTGGGGATGTTGGTGTTAACCTTGGGGTTTCTTGACTTGGTTTGAGGTTTTGGCTTTTGGTTTGATTCGGTATAGATGGGTTTGGTCTCGTAGTTCTTCATATGCTTGACTTCCCTTGACTCTCTATCAGCAGCGATTCGATTCCCCCCCCCTTTGGATGCTTGGTTTCTCGTGATTGGTTGTCTATGTTGTTTAAGGTTTCATGCTTGTATTTTCTATTGTCTGCTTAGTATCGCGCTTGTTCTTTCTTTTGGCTTGGTTGTTAGTCTTTTGTTGTCCATTTTGGGGTTGTCCCATGTGGTTCTATCAAAAGCTTAAAGGGTATGCCCTTTTCGATTGTTTTTTCTTCTTTTCTATATACAAACAAACTTAGCGAAAAAAACTTCCAAATGCAAATTGCATTTGGACTAAAGTTCGATTTCTTGGTCTTAATATTTATCATGGACTTACTCGCCCTATTGATAGAGCTACTCAATTTGCCGACAGATTCCCACATAAAATTACAGACAAGACCCAACTGCAGAGATTTCTAGGCTCGCTCAATTACATTGGCAAGTTCTATGAAAATCTCAGGAAGATTTGCAAACCACTCTTTTCAAATAAGCAAAACTAATCCTTTCCCTGATGGATTGACACTTAAACTTCAGTATTCCAAATAAAGTTAAAAAATATGTTAAGGTTTTGCCTAGCCTTGGCATCTCTAATGATTCACTTTTTAAAATTGTTGAAACAGATGCCTCTAACATTTGGATTCTGAGGTATCCTCAAGCAAAAGTTAACATCTTCTACTTCTAAACAAATTGTTCGACATCATTCCTGCATGGAATCCTACACGCTTAAATTACAAAGATTATTAAAAAGGAAATACTTTCTTTAGTTTAATGTATTAATAAATTTCAAAGTGACTTACTGAATATAAAGTTTCTAGTTAGAATAGATTGCAAATCAACAAAGTATATCTTAGAAAAAGATGTTGAAAACATGGCCTCTAAGCAATCTTTCACTAGATGGCAAGCCCTATTAAGCATTTTTGATTTTGAGATTGAATACATTAAAGGAAGTAACAATTCAGTTCCAGATTTTCTTACTCGTGAATTTATTAACACAGGTACCATTTTGTCACTATGAGTGTCCGAGGAGGCTCTTCTTCTCGTGGTCAGGGTCGCCCTTTGGACCCAAAACACAAAGGAACTCTGGTTCCTCATCCAGTAAACCCAGTTCCTCAACCTAACCTAGTTAATAAATTTTAAGTCCTTGGCACCATTCCCAAGCCGTTTTCATCGGTTTTAGCCAGTAACCCTACACCAGTTGATCCATTTTGCAATCAAACGAGAGCAACTTCTTCAAATCCATGTAGCCCCGCTTCAGAGTACAATCTTAAATAGGAACAACATTTGTTCCATATTTAATTACTTATGAAGCCAAAAGATGACCCCATTAAGCTTGTTTCCCAATATTTCCCTGTTGGATGGCTTTTTACCCCTTGGGCTCCTTATAAATACCTTGCGTATTATAAGGATATCCTTCTTGAAACTGAGTCAATATTCATCAAACCCATTTATGCTAGGGAAGATGAATCTAGAGTTTTTTTTATCATTCACTCTATATTAAACAAATCATTAATTTCTCCGAATGGGGAAATCACCCTTCTGATCTTAGGCGACTGTCTAATCGCGATAACTCATATTGTTATTTTGATTATATTGAAGCTTGGAATAAGAACTTCACTTATCAAAATGAAGTACATAGTCACTGTGATTTCTGAAATTCGACCACAAATTCAAAAGCCAAATCCCCTTCTGGTTTACTCTTTGGTGGTCTAGATTTTGGTCTTCTTTTGACCTTCTTCCTGATCCTCTTAAAGGCCAACTTAGCATTTTAGCAACCATAATAAATATCACCCAAAGGGTGAAGGTATTTTGGTTTTCCTCCAATTTATTAGTAAATATAAGGTTCCTTGGATTCTTAAATGGCAATATGCCATTCTTTCTCCATATGAACTTACGACATTTCAGTCTCCGTCATTTAAAAACCCAATAACTCAAACCACAGTTTCCCCAATTACTTATGTTTCTCGTCAATTCTTCATCAAGTGGTGGGATAAATTTGGTGTTGATAGGATTGTAGGCCAAGTTCAAAAGGAATTTCCCTCTGTTCTTATTTCAGTTCTTCCAATCAGCTCGATTCCGGCCAAAGGATCATCTAGTAAATCAAAACCAACAAAATCTAGCCTCACTTTGATTCTTCATGTTCTATTGATATTACCAATGTCATTAAATGTTCAATCTAGAGAGTTAAAATCCTTGATGATGTTATCCATAAAAGAATTGATAAGTTACATGAAGAGGTAGAAGATTCCAATATTCTTCTTCCTCCTCCAAATGAGCCAGCCTCGTAATTGAAAAGGTTTATGCCATTAACAAAGAATATGAAAATTGTAGTAGTCTTTTATCTCCGATGTTATTAAAAAACATAGGAAAAAGGTTATAATTTTATTCATATTGGTCTTGTTCAAGTTGCGCTTAAACCATTAAATATTAAAGGAATTAATTCAAGTATCTACCTCTCTGCTTAGAGATGCTAGATTTTGAATTATCATCCAAGTATCATTGGCATAATGGAATCAAGTCTGCATAATGGACCTATCCATTTCAATTGCTTTCCTGATTTCACATTAAGCCTAAGTGATCACAATTTATTAAAAGCTTTAACTTTAAACATTAAAACTGCAGGAGAAATTACTCAAATGATTGAGGGTTCTCATCCCATAGCTTTGATATATAGGATTTATTATAAGACCATGAAAAGTAACTTAAACGTTCATGCTCTTAATAAAAGTCCTAAAGATTAAACTGTTTTAATTCAAAGTTTAACTAGTGATGCTAATGTTCAAATCCCGGAACCATCCTCTGGAAAGACATTATGTTACCTAGTCAATGGACTTTACCCAGTGAAATAACTCAACAGTCCGTAGTTAACAACTTATTAAATGTTGAAAACATTAGATAATTTTCTAATGGAACGGTCAAAATAAGCTTTGAACGCGTACTAGAAAGACCGATTATTATAGAAGATTTTACTAGTTCTTCACACCTTGATTTCATACTCAAGAGATATCTGAAGTTCTAAGTAACCCTTCTATTAGGGATATATAAATTGAAAGGTATCCTTAATCAAGGTCAAGCTAGTCATCCTTGTTATACTCAAATGATCCATCTGTTGAAGAAGAAGGTTTTTCTTCTCCTACCTTCTTCTTAGTTTCCTACTCAATCGATTTTGAAGCTCCCATTAATAATCAATTAAGAGTTATTAAAAAAGAATTTAAATTAGATTGGGATAATCTTGTTAAAGATTTTAATTCCAAATCTAATAAAGAAAAAAGACATTTATTTCGCTCTAATCACCCAACTAATAAAGAACGAGATAAAATAGTTAATAGATGGAAATGATTTATTAACAATGAACAAATAAACATTACTTTTTTACGATTGGTATGATCAATATCAAGGTAAATGTAATGTTATAACTAAAAACACAATGGGTTAAAGAAGATAAATCAAAAGTTTTCTTCTAGTCATCCTCCTCTTGAAACTGTTTTTTTCTTCGATTAAAAATACATCTCATTATTGCCAAATCCTTTTAAGATTTCGATGATGGTAATAAAGATGATAAAAAATTATTGAACAAAATAATTTCAAGAAATCAATATCTAGCAACCTTAGGTAAGCAACTAGATAAAATTGAAGAAAATTTTGAAGAAACCATTATTAAAAAACCGATTCAAAAATTGAACAACCTTTATTAAAATTACCGAAAATAGAAATAAATTAGGTTTACCTAATAAAGATGGTGAACTTACCCAAGTTATTGATAAGTTATTTAAAAAATAAAAAGCTGAAACCGATCAAGTGGCATTATAGCTATATATTGATCAAGTTGAAATCGATAATGAAAGCGATAGCCAATCGAGATCATTACGATCTTATTTTTCAATTCAAATTTTAATGATCAATTAAATAAATTAACGCTAAATAACACTAGTATAACCAAAAATTGGTATTCTAGACCTACTCCTCCGGATCTACAATTCGAAGAGAGAAATCTAGATAAGCAATTTTTTGTTTCTTCTAATAAAATTTATGAATGGAATATTGATGGTTTTAGTGAACAAGAAATTTTAAACAAACTAAATCACATGTCCATGGTAGCTAATAGCTATATTACTAAATTTAACAATCTGACTCAGCCAGATATTGTTGAATTAATAGCTAGTGGATTTACTGGTATTCTTAGATCTTGGTGGGAAAAACATCTCACATAAGATACTAGGTTATCAATAATCCATGTTGTCCAATTGGATGATGATGACAACCCCATCTTTGATGAAGATGTTGGTGTTGGTCCGCCTGATGGAGTTAATACTTTAATATTTACCATAATTAAACATTTTGTTGGAACTCCTAGTAATATCACTGAAAGAATTCACGATCAGTTAAGTAATCTCACTTGTCCCACTCTAAGTGATTTTAGATGGTACAAAGATGTGTTTACTTCTCGAGTTATGATGCGTAATGATAGCAATAAACCATTTTGGAAAGAAAAATTTCGTTAATGGTTTACCTTCATTATTTGCTCATAAAGTTCGTGAAGAATTAAGTAAAAACTTAGGTTATATTGATTATGATAATTTAACCTATGGAGATATTATCAGTTATATTCAAAAAATTGGGTTTAAAATGTGTATTGATTTCAAACTAGCAAAGCAAGCTGGTAAAGATAAAAATAAAGCTAAATATGAGTTAGGGACATTTTGAGAACAATATGGTTTACCCCTGTTCCCTCTCTAAGAAAAGCACACACATAAAACATATTGATTCCATATAAGTCATAAACATCATAAAAAAAAAATAATCATAAAAAGATAAAAATCAAGATAGTTATTATACTAAACCTAAAACCTCAAAAAAAAATAAAAAAAATCTAAAAATTTGATAAAAGTAAAATTGTTTGCCACAATTGTGGGCGGAAAAGGCACTACAAAAAATGAGTGCAAAATAAAAAAAAAAAAATATCTCAATTAAATGTTTCAAGTGAAGATACTTGAACAACTATTAGAATTAATGAGAATTGAGAACAACATCAAGAATGATGAAGGGTTTGATATTCCTTATTCTTCTAATAACAGATATTAGTAACAATGAAACAGATAGTGATGATGAAGAAGTTACTATATTTGTGCTTTGATAATTGCAATGAAAAATTGTTGCAATAATAAAAGATTAAATGTAATTACCAAAGAAGATGAAGAAAGCTCTTTTGTTAATTGATTTAATTAGTAAAATTTCGATCTTGAGTTAAAAGTTCAATACACAAAACAGTTAAAAGATTTATTAACTAAAGATAATAGAGTTAAAGACAAGATTATTAAAGCTAAAGAAAAAACCAATATTTAGCCTTAATAAAACTCTTAAAAGATTTAAAACTCCAGACAAAGAAGTTACCCTTCCAGAATTAAATCAAGAAGTTAATAAACTTAAAAGAGAAATTTCTAACTTAAAATTAGATGTTAGTAATTTAAGAAAAGAAATTGAAGACAAAAAATCTGACCTTCAAGTTTATGATTCCTCTTCTAGTGATGAAGATCACGATGAACCGTAATCATCGGTACTAAAAAGAAGAGACCGATCTTTTTGTTCAAGGTCTTTCTCTTAAAAGAATTAAAGATATTACCATTCAAAAATGGTATATCTCTATTAACTTAGTTATTGATAAAACTTTCTCAATACAACTTCCTGCCTTAGTTGATATTGCGCGGATCTCAATTGTATTCAAGAAGGTTAATCCCTACCAAGTATTATAAGAAAACTAGTGAAAAATTAAATTCTATAATGGTAGTCAAATGGAAATAAAATATAAATTACCTAAAGTTCATATTTGTCAAGATAATATGTGTTTTAAAACATCATTTGTTTTAATTATGAATCTTATTGATAAGATCATCTTAGGGTTACCATTTATATATTTATTATATCCTTTTACTACCAATAATGAAGGATTAAGTTGTAAACATTTAGGAAAAAGAATAACATTTAAATTTCTTATTAAACCCAAAGAAAGAGATTTGAGATTTATCCAAGATGAATCTATTTCTAAATCTTTAAATTTGTTAAATTGTAAATCCATCCATTTAAACTTCTTAAAGGAAGAAATTAAATATAAACATATTGAAGAACAACTTAAGAATAAAGGAGTTCAAGAAAAAATTGAAGAGTTAAAAACTTATTTAAATGATAACCTTTGTTTTTCGATTCTCCTAATGCCTTTTGGCATCGGAAAAAACATATTAGTAAGGCTTCCTTACGCTAAGGAATTCAAAGAACATTTGATTCCTACTAAGGCTAGACCAATACAAATGAATCACGAACAAATGGAGTTATGTAAAAAAAATTAATGATCTCTTTAATAAAGGATTAATTAAACCTAGTAAATCCCCCGGGTCTCGCCTCTCGCCTTTTATGTCAATAATGAAGCGAAAAAGGAGAGAGGTGTTCCCCGTCTAGTTATCAATTATAAACATTAAACAAAGTTCTTAGAATGGATTAGGTATCCTTTACCCAATAAAGAAGACCTCATTAATAGATTAAGTGTTGCCACTATCTTCAGTAAGTTTGACCTCAAATCTGGATTCTGGCAAGTTGCCATTCATCCCGAAGATAGGTACAAAACAACATTTACCACCCCATTTGGTCATTACGAATGGAATGTTGAGGCATTCGGTTTGAAAAATGCCCATAGTGAATTTCAAAATATTCTCAATGACATTTTGAATCCTTTCAGTCATTTTATTGTCGTTTATATTGATGATATTCTCATTTTCTCCAAATACATTGAAGAACACATTAAACATTTGAAATCATTCTTCAAAACAGTTAAAGATAATGGATTTGTTCTGTCCCCTTCTAAATGCCGTTTATTTCAAACTAAAGTTCGATTTCTTGGTCTTAATATTTTTTAAGGACTTATTCAACCTATTAATAGAGCTATTCAATTTGGTTTGATTTCTCGATATAAGATTACCAATAAACCCAACTTCAGAGATTTTTAGGCTCGCTTCAATTATATTGGCAAGTTCTATAAAAATCTCGAAAATTTGCAAACCTCTCTTTCAGTGTTTGCAAGATAATCCTCCCCTTTGGACAGACATTCACACTTCTGTCGTCCAAAGAGTTAAAAAATATGTTAAGGCTTTGCCTTGCCTTGGCATTTTTAATGATTCAGCTTTCAAAATTGTTGAAACAAATGCCTCGAATATTGGATTCGGAGGTATTCTCAAGCAAAAAGTTAACCCTCAATTCTTCTCGACAAAATTGTTCGATTTCATTCCGGTGCATGGAATCCTACACAGTTAAATTACAGTACTATTAAAAAAGAAATACTTTCTTTAGTATTATGTATTAATAAATTTCAAAGTGACTTATTAAATCAAAAGTTTTAGTTAGAATTGATTGCAAATCAAGAAAATATATTTTAGAAAAAGATGTTGAAAATATTGCCTCTAAACATTCTTTTTTTTAAGATGGCAAGCCCTATTAAGCATTTTTGATTTTGAAATTGAATATATTAAAGGAAGTAACAATTCAATTCCATATTTTTCTCTACTCGAAATTCATTAACACAGTACCATTTTATCACTATGAGTGTCCGAGGAGAGGATCTCTTCTTCGTGGTCCTGGTCGCCTTTGGACCCAAAAATCAACCAAAAGGAACTTTGGTTCCTCATCCAATTAACCAGGTTCCTCAACCTAACCTAACTAATAAATTTCAGGTCCTTGGCACCATTCCCAAGCCCTTTAGTTTCGGTTTTAGCCAAGTAACCCTAAACCGGTTGATCCATTTTGCAATCAAATGAGAGAGCTTCTTCTCAAAATCCCAATAACCCTCCTTCTCAAGTACATTCTTAAATGGGAACATCATTTGTTTCATATTGAACCTACTTATGAAGCCAAAAGATGACCCCATTAAGCTTGCTTTCCAATATTTTCTCTTTGATGGCATTTTATTCCTCTCGCTCCTTATAAATCCCTTGCATATTATAAGGATATCCTTCTTGAAAACGAGTCAATCTTCATCAAACCTATTTATGCTAGGGAAGATGAATCTAAAGTTCTTTATCATTCACTCTATATTAAACAAATCATTCAATTTCTCGAATGGGGAAATCACCCTTCGATATCTTAGGCGACTCTTCTAATCAAAATAACTCTTATTGTTATTTTGATTATATTGAAGCTTGGAATAAAATCTTCTTTTATCGTAATGAAGCACATATAGTCACTCATGGTTCTTACAATTTGACCACAAATTCAAAAGTCAAATCCCTTTTGGTTTACTCTTTGGTGGTCTAGATTTGGGTCTTCTTTTGACCTTCTTCCCGATCCTCTTAAAACCCAACTTAGTCATTTTTGTAACCATAATAAATATCACCCAAAGGGTGAAGGTATTTCGTTTTCCTCCAATTTATTAGTAAATATAAGGTTCCTTGGATTCTTAAATGGCAATATGCCATTCTTTCTCCATATAAAGTTACGACATTTATGGTCTCCGTCATTTAAAACCCAACAACTAAAACCACGGTTTCCCCAATTACTTATGTTTCTCACCAATTCTTCATCAAATGGTGGGATAAATTTGATGTTGATAGGATTGTAGGCCAAGTTCAAAAGGAATTTCCCTTGTTCCTATTTCAGTTCTTCTATCGGTCATTCCCCGACCAAAGGATCATCTAGTAAATCAAAACCAACAAAAAAATCTAATTGCTATGATTCTTCATGTTCTATTGATATTACCAATGTCAATAAATGTTCAATGCAAAGTTAAAAATCCTTGCTAATGTTATCCATAAAAGAATTGATAAGTTACATGAAGAGGTAGAAGCTTAGAATATTCTTCTTCCTCCTCCAAATGCGAATGCTCCAAAAGAAAAATGAAGATGAGGAAGACGACATGGATCCTTACGGGACTATCAATCTTCGTGGATGCTCAAGACCCATTCTCACGACGTCTCAATCACTTGCACCTGCCTTTATAGCCTTAGTGAAAAAAAATATTCTTGCTTTTTCACTAAAGGCGTCCGATAATCACACGCACCCTACCTCGCGACCCACTTAGTCAAAAAAGATACGTCAATTTTTCCATCAAAGCGCTTTTTACCACATGGTTCCGCTTCTAAAGTTGCCAAAAGCGTCCATGCATAGTAAAAAAGTCAACACTATTTTTTATCGTTCATCAATAGTAAATATTGTCTCGTAATAATTCACTTTTGTAATAGTAACTTTGTAATAGTTCTTTCCTTATTCTATAAAAGGAACTTGAACTTCGCTTAACAAAGACGGACTTTAAAAGACTTGTAGTTCCTTCTCTCGACAATCTTTAGACTCTCCTTCTCTCTTCTTCTACATTCTCTAATGTTCTTAGTTAATTGTAAGTCACCTTTTATTTTGTATTTTACATATTTTCATTCAGTTATCAATAAAATTATATAATTTTAGTAATTAAATTGTGTTTGTT